>CM036757.1:14592007-14884621 GCA_020796225.1 Arion vulgaris
TTTCTGACGTCCCGGCAGATTGAACCACCATACGGTATGGTCCTGGGGCCAGGCTCCTGTTACGGTCCTAGCCTGGAGTCATGACGATGGTTGAATGAATTAAATGGGACTCAGTCACCACACATAATTAAATGCGACCCATCAACTCGTCTATGCTCCGAGAAATAGCTCTACTGACCTCCCCTACTGGATCATGTATCCAAACACCATCACCTTAAGTGATGAGAGGCAACGACAAAAGTTGTATGAATTAAATGGGACTTAGTCACCACACATAATTAAATGCGACCCATCAACTCGTCTGTTGCTCTGGAAAGTGTTTATCAGCTTTAGGAAATGTAAGGTGGCTGTATTGTAACATCCTATCCTTACATGGCGTGAGTCTGGGGGTGATGAGGGTATCACACATGCGGTCGCCAGTCCCTGTCGTGGGTACCAAGCCCCTTTCTGCAAATATTGACCAAAGAACAACAAAAACAAGTTATTAATGGAAAGCAAAATGCAAATTCAAATTTCAAATACAATATTTAAAACAATAGTGTAATAATCCATTAACCTCTAGGAGTATTAAAATCACCAACAATCCCAAAGTAAATAAATAAAACCCAAATATTTTACATGTTTAGTTGAACATAGTGTAACCTCAACGAGGTATTAAAATCCAACCAACATCCCCAAAGCAATAAAATAAAACCCCAAATATTTTACATATTTAGTTCAACATTACATAGTCGCAATTCCATAAGTTAATAATATTTATCCGACAAAGGTAGGACACAAAATCCCAAATATTTTATATATTTGTAACCTCAGTAAATTAAAATCCAACCAACATCCCCCAAAAAAACCCCGAATATAATGTATTTGCTTCAACATCATGTAATCTCCATTTAATCAAAATGAGGGTAATTGTGGAAATTCACATCAAAATAATATGACGTACTAAACAATTTAAATATAAAGTGCAGTCCAATCTATTACATGCTACGTCACGGTTTATTTATAGTATGTTGCTGGTGCTGTCTACCGGGAAGGGGCATTTCCTACTAATTCGCACCGCTTTAATTGGCGCTGAAATAATAACACTCTCAGGGTTGTCTTTGTCACACGATTCAATCTGGTATGTCCCAGACTGTCCGTTAGGTATTTTTACTACTTTGTAGGTCTGGGTAAGTATAAGTCCTCAATTTATTTACATCAAAGGTGTGATCTATTCTCTTTCTTACTAGTGAGCCTATTGGTATTATGTCGATTTTATTCTGATTGTAATCCGTGAGCTGTCTATTACGTTGGATACGATCGGACACTTCATTGTGAGCGTGATGTAACCGACTTTTGTGAATATCGATCCATTCTCTCTCATTTGATGTAACAACAGTGTCGAACAATTCGTCTACTGCGAAGTTGATAGGCATTTTCGGTTGTCTGCCATACATTAGGTAATATGGCGACCTTCTTGTCGCTGTATAAGGGTGTAATATTGTACATGAGTACTTCATCTTCCAAATAGCAAGACCATTTGTTCTTTTCTGTTTCTTGCAGAGACCGTAGCATGGATATTAGCGTCCGGTTAAAACGTTCACAAATGCCATTCCCTCTTGGGTTATATGCAACTGTCTTAGATTTTATGATGCCGTAAACTGAGCCAGATCTCGTGTATAACTGCCGATTCAAAACACTTGCCTTGGTCAGAGTGCAATTTGTTAGGTATTCCAAGGTACGGTAACCATCGAGTCGTCAAAATTGTAGCCACTGTTGCCGTGGACTGGTCTTTGGTGGGGACCGCCATTACAAACTTAAAAAACATCTGTTATAATTAATACATGTTTAAAACCATGGTCATCCCTATGCAGTTCAACGAAATCCATGGCCACCATATCCAGAGGTCGGTTGGAAATAATGTGACCGTATGATTTCGTTATCCTCATTAGAGGTTTAGTGACATTACACGTCCGGCAGGCTCCGCATAATTTGCCAACATCCTCGGACATAGAAATCCAGAAAAATTTAGTTTTCAACAACGCCAGTGTCTTGTCTCGACCCTGGTGACCCATGTTGTGTAACGAGGACATGACTTCCCATTGTAGTGCCCTAGGTAATGCTATTTTTAGTTCAGGTGGTCGTTGAGAGTTGTCTTATAAATGCACAACACTCCATTTTTAAAAGTAAGTTTTCTTTGGTCCTCCACAACTGTCGTGTATCGGGGCCACTTGGCTCGTCCGCGGGCAGATTAGCGCGGTCCCGTCCCGTCAGGGCCTTTATAATGGGGCGTAGTGAGGTATCTTCGAATTGTATTCGACCTATGTCTGCTGCTTCCAAGGAGGTTTTGTCCTTGATGGTCGCTTTGGTAGCATTCAATGCTATTAAGTATTGGGGATTCTTTGCTACCTGGGCGAGGTTAATCCCCACGTCCTCGTCTTCAGAAACCGTAACTTCAGGTGACGTCTTGAGGATAACGCGAGAGAAAGTCGGCGTTTTTATTGAGCGTGCCCTTTCGGTGTTTAATTTCGTAATCAAACGTTGCCGTCTGCGCCAACCATCGCTGTTCAACAGCACCAAGGTTTGACTTAGTTAGGAGAGTTAATCCTTTGTTGTCTGTATAAATGATTGTTTTCCCGCCCAGTAGGTAAGACCGAAATTTCTCTGTGAGGGACCATTTTAACCCCAGAGGTTCGAGCTTGAGGCTGCTCTTGATATTTTTCTCCTCCTTTCGGAGTGAAAACGACCAATGTCCAGATACAGAAAATCGACAGTTATGTAGTTGCCATGTCCATGAATCTCCTGACCAGGCCAGGTGGTCGAACAGGTGAGGACAATCCAGATATAAGCATTAATCCACATACAATGTGAGCGATGCAAATGACGAGTGTCTATGAAAAAACAACTTCAGATCAGCGTGGGCATTGCATAAGTACAATGTGAGCGATGCAAATGACGAGTGTCTATGAAAAAACAACTTCAGATCAGCGTGGGGTCCCTTGAGGTAGGACACCAAGAGCGGTGTAACTTGACCTACACAGATAAAGGGCAGATATGACTAGCGTTGGGCCCCATGAAGAAGTATATTTAATCCAAGATTCTGGGCGGCGGGTCTTCACGCCATCGCACCTTCACGGAGGGAAGGGCGAACAATAGGAGATATGTAAGATCCTATGAAGAAATAGGCAATGAAAGGACGAACCATGCGTCTCAGGATGGCACCGAGGTCAACGGGCAGTAAAAGATAAAATAGCCAACTCACTGTTCTGGTCCACAACTGCCATTCTAGCTGGAGGGGCAGATCTTCTTTACATCATGACACCAAATTGTAGTAGCGACGATGATGGTGGTGTAGATGACGAACACACATATACTGGATGCTCAAGATACAAACACAACGCTGGTAATGTGCTTTACATGTTTATTGATCGTACTTGACAAGACACCTCTGTTCGGCTCAAGTGTGTGTCACTTCCTTCACTTCCTAACTACATATCTTTGTTTCTACGTCATGTCTCGTTGTTATGTGTTGCGCTTCTGCTTAGAGAGTGCAACACATAGTCTCAACTAATATAATATATTTTACCCACTACTCTAAACTAGGGCTACTTGTCTGTATGAGGCTCTTCTGCGCGGGGACATGGCTGTATGCCCCTGGCATAGCCATTCCCTCCAACATCTCTCTTTGTCTTTCTCTTTCTCTCTCTCTCTCTTCTCTCTCTCTTTCTCTCTCTCTTCTCTTCTCTCTCTCTCTCTTTCTCTCTCTCTTCTTTCTCTTTTCTCTGTGTCTATCTATTTCTTGTGAAACATGCTTTAGCTACATTTAAGAGATGTATGGCTTGCTTGTTCCTAGAGAATTAAGATTTGTCTAAGTCCAGGCACGCCCTTTCAGCTTAAGAACGAAGTGGGGGTTTTTTCTCATATTTTTGTAGGATGATTATATCAGATCGTGTTGGCAAAGCATGCTAAAAACAGAGAAATTTAATTCTCTCTGAGAATTCAATTAATTTGCATTTCAGAGTTTCCTCGAATGAATAAGCTTTTCTTAAGTCGCAGATAAATTTCGTGAATTCTGTTTATTTTCTTAATTACAATCATAGTTTATCTTGTTATTGAAAAATGAAAATCTTGGCATATCCTCTTACAGGACGTCCCCATCAACCACAGTATCTAGGCACTACTTGTACGTTCAGTAGTTTGCCGTTGCTTTCTGAACAGTGAGGTATATTTTTCGTCAAGATCGACCGAAACAAATTTGCTTCCAAATTTCCATGGCGGAGTTTGAACCAGGTACCTGGAGTTTGAACTCTTGGATTGTGATCAAGCCCATTCTTCTTCTTCTTTGCGTTCGTTCTTTACGACCAATTTTAATCACTCTTTGTGATATGTTTGATCTTTGCCAAGAACGTGTATACGTTGCACATTGGTTTGGTAGGCCCCTAAACGCATAAGACTTCTACACGTTTAGGATACATGCATCCGTTTTCAGCCAAACCTCCTTAGACGCCTCTTACGACATGCGTGGCAGGTAACAGTGGTTCTATTCTTTACACCCCAAATTTGCTCCCCGGTAACCACTTGGGCGGATCGAGCCCATTATATTGTACTGACTTAATAATATTGCTAGTTTATACATTTTATTTCATAAAAACATATAAAACTATTTTCGACTATTCAAACACCATTACATAAATAAAAATCAGTAGCTTTGTTCCCGCATATTACAGTTACTATAAATGTAAATATAACCTGCATATATTTCCCCTAGGATGCACTTTTTATGATTTATCTGGCAACACAGGTCAAGAATATATTTCCCAATAACTTATTAGATCATAATGTTAGAATATAATCACATGAGGATTTTCGTTTTTAACGGCATTGTTAAAATTAGATCAACCTGTTCTATGTATCATTCCTGGGGAGTATAGAACATATAATTGTGCGCAACGGTAAACTGCAGTTTATCATGATATTGCCAATTTGCCTTTATGGTCAATGTGTGTAATGTTGCCTCTAGGGAACAAGAGAATAACGACCAAATATTAACTGGCAATACGAGCGTGCTAACAAAATAAAAGGGCCGTAATCAACAAAGGGATGTCAATCGAGATAAGAGCTAGAGTTATTTCAGTGTTGCACAGGACCATTTGTGTCAAATAACATTGGAAAGTGATAAATGTTTAAAGGAATTTTATTATACACAATGAGAGACTAACTAGAGTATTGTTTTGTATGCCCCATCAAATACCCATGTTGAAGAAGGTTGGGTTTTTTTCTAACCGTAACGGTTATCAGATCGACTCAATCTCCGTAGGGTACTAGAAAAACACTGAAAAGTAGAGTCGCCAGGGGTGATATCAGTGACGGCTCGTCATTAAGGGTAATGTGTAACGTGTATTTATTATTTTATAAATTAAAATATAACCTAACTGAAAACCGTGATTTTTTCCGAAAATTTGTGTCTGGCCCCCAACAATAAAAATGAGCACGAGCCGCCACTGGGGGATATTAACCCATTCCCCATCATGTACCGTTGGTTAAATGAAAACTTCGGACCTAAAACTGTATAGTTCATTATACCACATGGTATTAAAAATGTTTTTTTACTAATTTTTGTACATATTATTATCTATTGTCTTTCCCCAGATGGATGATGGAATTGGTTGTCCATTCTTGCTGTTAAACGTAGGGTTGGGAGTTTTAATTCTCGTTCCACGGCCAGATGAGTAGCCTCTGTTGTATTATATCCCTGTTTATTTAGTACATATTATCATCATCATCAGGTGACGGCTGGCGTAGGCCATCATGGATCTCCACAAATCTCTGTCTTTGGTGTTTGATATCAACTCAGATGTTGACGCTCTAAAGTACCATGAAGTCAGGCTATCCAAAATTGTATCTCTTTGTCTTCCTCTGTCTCGTCTACCCTCGATTTTACCGGTTGTCACAATGTGAAGTACATATTATACACAGTGAAAAAGAAGTATTCATTTTGTTTGTTCTTGTACAAGAACAGAATTGTGACTACATATTTTTAAATGTTAAAAATGAGAAATACGAAAATGTATCAAAACTTTAGAGAATCGGCGTACTCGGAGGTGCCCCCTTAAATAACTCAGTAGGCCTACTATTCAGATAGATGAGTGTCCACATAGAGCTCTGTGGTAGCACGATTCTGAATATTTCACCCAACTCAGAAAAAAATGAAGACCCTCTTTCATTTGGGAAGACTATTGAATCGGACGTACCTGGAATCGAACCATACAGGTTGCTGACTGACTTAAGAGCACTATCTCTGTGCTACGCTCACTCTCAAAGGTACACATACAAACACAATGAGAGAGACAGGCATGGAAGCAATTTTGAGAGGTGTCGAGTTATGTTCTTCACGCTTCTCCCACAATTTTTGTGGGAAAAGCTAATAATAAATAGTATATTTATATGTAAATCAATGTAATTGTGAATGACTTGAACCAAAACGACATACAGATTACTGAGAAATATGAAACATGGAGCATGTCTCGTTCTTAGCAATGTCTTTTTTTTTTATCTTTCAACTCCAAACGGAGCACAGATCTTCAACAAACTTCTTCCAGCTCTTCCTCTCTCTCTTTTTGTTCCTATCCCTTCTCTCTTCCATGTTTTACCTTCCTTCTTTTATCAGCCTCTGCTGGTTTCTCAACAGTGCCTGTCTAGCCTTGCTACTCCTCTCTTCCAATGCATGGTTCCAAAACAGTGCCTGCTCAATGCTTCCTGAGTCTTTCTCACTGGTATCTGCTTAGTTCTTTCCTGAGTTCTCTTCCATGGTAGCTAAGTTTTTCTCTAGATTCATCATATACATGTAAGTCTAAAGATATTACACAAAATGAAACATAATTAAACATAACATAAACATCTAAATAATGTAATATAAACATGAAATATAAACATGTAAATATAAAAACATGTAATAACATAAATATGTAAATCATAAACATGTAAATATAACATAAACATTATAACATAAATATGTAAATATAAACATGTAAATATAAACATGTAAATATAACATAAATATGTAAACATAACATAAACATGTAAACATAACATAAACATGTAAACATAACATAAACATAGTCACCAACATCAGCATAAGAAAAAAGGTAACACAGAACCTTGCTTGAATTACATAGAGAAACAAAGAATGAAGTGGTTTGGCCACTTAATAAGAATACATCCAAATTCCACAGTATACAGAGTCTTCTACAACAAAACGTCAATAAATAAGGTGAGAGGAGGACCACGAAAAGATGGTTAGATGGTGTAGCATAATCCTGTGAAAGAGCAAAAATAACTATCACCTAAGCCACCAGAACAGCGCAAGACAAAAACAGAAAACCACGACACTGGGCAACAACCCGGTAGCAGTGTGACGACACTGGGCAACAACCCGGTAGCAGTGTGACGACAAAGAAGAAGAAGAAACACGTAACAATACGGGGAATGACCTATTGTGTAATATTATTTTATAATCTCTGATTATCAAAAGTCTCTGTTAATGAACAAAGACGGTCACACAAACAGAATATCAAATAGTGATTACGTGCATAGTACAAAACGTATGAGAACAACATTGAACTTCTCAATTCGCTTGATTGAACAGATAACTTATCAGACAACTAACCTCGCGTAAACAAAACAATGTTTCAAACTTGTGTTACTGAAACTACTTGAAGCAGAAGATTCTCCACTAATAAAAAAAAAAAAGCAGGAAATAGAAAAGTCTGGAATATTTCTCAAGGAGGTGTAAATGCGAGACAGAGCGGAAGGAAAAGCAAATGTGATTTGGTAAACTAAGTTAGGCGAACACCGACAAACTGACAGAACAGAACTTGATGTTTTTAGCGCTACAAGGAATTAGTTTACACAACAGGGATTTTCACAGTTGGAAGACGTATTAGATAAAGTGGAGGTATTATATCAGGTCCATAGCCTCCGGTAACATAAACATGTTCAACTCACACGGGTAATCGGAAATTCCAGTTAATGTGGGCTGACTTGTTATAAATATTTGATAGAATACGTCAACGTTTTTAATTTTACAAATTATGTGAGGAGGGGGGAGGGAGCAAAGAACATTTATATAATAATAATAATAATAATAATAATAATAATATAATAATTCCTCTCGTACCGTTATACGTTACATAGGGCCTGCAAGTAATTTCTCCATACCGCTCTATCCTGGGCAACTCGCTCAATCTCCATGGAACTGAGACCGATATTTCCTGCCTCTCTCAGCAAAGTTCGCTTCAGGGTCTCCTTAGGTCGACCTCTCTTTCTTGAACCCTTTGCATCCCACTTCAATGCCTGCTTTGATATTCGTTGATCATTTCTCCTCAAGGTGTGCCCAACATATCTCCATCTTCTCTTTCTTATAACAGTTGTCACTAGTGGTTGACCAACTCGAGATATATTGAGTAATAAAATGTTAGGACGGTATTTTTCATTAATTGTTGGCACACGATGGGTGATGTGGTCAACGTCACGCCGACCACCTTTACTTCCCAATGCTTTTCCTGGTACATAATTATTAATGCTTGGTCGACCTGAGAGCCGCTACCGTCGGAAAAATATTCCACAGTCTTTTTTCTGTCCTTGGTATTCTGAGTACTCTCTTCTCTAGTATTCACTTGCATTCAAGAATATTAAGCTATTACAGTGGCGGCTCGTCATTAGGGGCAAGTGGGTCAGGCCCCAAAAATAATGTATAACATGTATATATTATTTTATATATTGAAATATAACGTAACCCAAAACCATGATTTTTTCGAAAATATGTGTCTGGCCCCACCAACAAAAATGATCAGGAGCCGCCACTGAGCTATTATGAAAACCACCTTTGAAATATACCTTAATTAATCAACAATAATGTCAGAGAATTAAATGTTGATTGCTGGTGTATCATGTTATTGTTGCTAAGTTTTAATTCAACTAATACTTTGAAAAATATCCACAAACTCGTAAACTCCATTTCCACGGATCAAATATTTTAACAATCAGGATAACATGTTGTGTTTCATTTATCAGAAATGTTGTTTAAATAGTGTCTATCCATGTGAAACGTTTGTGAGCATTAGTTTTCTCGACAAGGGATTTCTAAAATGGAGAGATAGAAAAGAATTTCTTCTTCTTCTCTTCCATCATTTACTTCTTTATAGACGTGTTGGGGTGAAACGTAGTGATCTTGTGTGTGCTTGTTTTAAGGCACTTTGTAAGCTGATATTCATGTTCGTAAGGCTGTTCTTGATGCCGTCGCTCCATCTTTTTCGTGGTCTTCCTCTTGCCTTGTACTCATTATACTTTTTTTCTGTGTGGCTCTCTGTGGTAGGTGATACCATGACATTCTGGTCAGGTGTCCAAACCATTTAATCTGTTGTTCTTTTATGAATTGCATGACTGGTTTCACATCCAGTCTTCTTCTGATTTCTTCATTTCTAATTTTGTCTCTTATTAAAAAAGAATTACTATACTAAAAAAACAAACTCATGGCGATGGACAGCAAGATCGCAATGTTCAACTTTTTTTAAACCAACCTGTGCTATCACGTCAGACCCTGTGCTATCACTGTCAGACCCTGTGCTATCACTGTCAGACCCCTGTGCTATCACTGTCAGACCCCTGTGCTATCACTGTCAGACCCCTGTGCTATCACTGTCAGACCCTGTGCTATCACTGTCAGACCCTGTGCTTCACTGTCAGACCCTGTGCTTCCTGTCGACCTGTGCTATCACTGTCAGACCCCTGTGCTATCACTGTCAGACCTGGACGCTGATAACAAATGAGAAAAGAAGAATCCAAACGAGAGAGATGAAGTGTTTACAACGAATTCTAAATGTTACTAGAAGAGATCAAATCAGAAATGATAAACTCATACAAAAAAAGTGGGAACCTTGCAGGTGCTACAATATGATCATCATCATCAGGTGCCGTCTCCACATCGAAGGTTGGCTGCAATGAATCTCAGCATCCTCTGTCTTTCGCCTTGGTGTTGAAAACTGCCAGACTGTAACCTGTCCATTTCTTAAAGTTTCCCTCCCACTTATCTCTCGGTCTTCCTCTTGCTCTTCCCCTCAACTTTCCCCTCTAGTAAATGTTTTATCATGGTGTCATGCCTTTTATGTGCCCAAAATACTTTACTTGTCTGAATTTTATTTCTCTTAATAATTGTTTCTTCATGCCTAGTTTTCCTAAAACTTGTTTATTTGTCTGTTTTTCTGTCCATGAAACTCTGCCTATTCTTCTATATATTCACATCTCAAATGCATCAATTCTGTCTTCTAACTGCTTGTTCATTGTCCATGTTTCCGAGCCATACATTAATATAGGATATATATAGCATTTGATCATTCTCATTTTTAGCCTGTTTGTAATTTGTTTGGATGTCAGCTACAATATATTAGGAAACAACAAATCAAATGGTTCAGGCACGCATCAAGATTACCACAAGACAGTCCCCCATAAATAGCATTCAGATACAACGGTAATAGACTCAGAGGACTACCACGTAAACGATGGATCGACATAATATTCGAAGCACTAAACACCACCTTGCACAAATCGCATAAGGAGGCTTTCTCCCTGGTGCCTCTTTTTTTCAACATGACTCCGAAATACAAAATATGGAGAGAGAATAGACAGAAATGCTCAGTAGCAAGAAACAAAATGTCACACCAAGTTGTGGACAGTTATACAAAATATGTGTATAAGAGAGACTGAATATATATATAAAGTATGATGCATGATTACATCGAAATACATTGAAAGACAACAAATGCAATGGTTTGGACATTTAATGAGAATGAAATACAACCAACCATTGAGTATCATGCTGTTCTGCTCATCTCTGTCCAGTATTTCTTTAACTTCTGCTTCTGTTTGGATATACTTTTTTGGTTCTCTCTCTCTCTCTCTCTCTCTCTCTTACGATCACCGCCCAGACCGATGTACCAGATCTCCCATAAATTATATTCATGTGGAAATCTAATTGATGCAGTCTTAGCATTTGTGTGTTTTACGTCACATCTTCAGCACCATTTAGCTCTGGCGCTTATCCTTCGGTGGTGTGTCCGGTTTCAGCCAGCGTTTACTCGGTTCGCTCTCCGTTCTGTAGCCGTCTAGTGTTTTTTACAGTGTGGGGTAGCTAGCCCCACGTTCAACCTCCTTAGTCGCCTCTTACAACATGCGTGGCAGGTATAGTCTGTCCATTAATTCGTGAGCACGTTTGAAATTGATTTTCTCGAAAACTACCTGTTGGATCTCAGTGATTTTTTGCATGCAACCTTAGAATATCCATGACGCTAAAATAAAGCTAACCAGTAGTCCATAGATGCTACGGATTTTGCACATCGGCGAATTCCTTTGATCTTTATGACAATTGCAAATACGGGGCTCAAATTTTAGATTTTACAGTAATCCCTAGAATTTGTCCATGTCAATTCTATTCATAGGTGTATCTCCATATTAACTTGATAGGTCAAGTAACTTGGATACAATATGCAACAGTTAGTCCTCCCTTCGGTCACCATTAGACCCCAGGGTGTCTTAACCACCACAAATTGTATGATGGTAGACGCATTTGGATATGGTATACGTTGCTATTTCTCAGTCTGTAATCAAAATATGATTTGTATCATCCCGAATCTGACGATTCCATGAGGTTGATAATTGTTACTGGCTGGACAAATTGTAATCCATCTCGGTGCCAGTACTCGTCTTCCTCTCGGGGCACATGTTCAACACACTTCTTCCAGAACTGCATGTCTATCATTGAGAGGGACTCACGTGTCAGAACTTCAACATCACACATTTTAAACGTCCTGTTCTGTTCGGCAACTTGCCCTTTTACTTTAGCCCAGACAAGCTCTATCGGATTGAGGTGAGCATGATATGGAGGTAGTCGCAAAGACCTGTGGCCGTATTCCGCAATGATTTTGTCAATATGAAACACCCTTGTCTTATTTGTCATCCTCACCAGGTGCAACAACTCGGGTTTCAAATATATATCATCGAAGCTGACATTTTCCTTAGCAAGCCGTCCTAATTTGATCTTTTGTATTTGATGCAGTTGGTACTTTGTCTTCCGCTGATACTGCGTTGTGATAGGATGCATTATCCATTACCAAGCATGATGGTCTGTTTAGAATTGGAAGTAGATCTTTCTCCATCCAGTGCCTGAAAATATGTCCATTCATTTCTGTGTGGTAGTCCCTACCGTCGGTACTTTTGATTGGAAAATAAGTCCAGCGTCATGGACAAGACCTTCTTCACTGCTTCCTGCATGTGTTAGTATAATACGCTGGCCTTTGCTGCTTGGTATTTTTCTTTTCTGTTCACCGTCTACTGATTGCCATTCTTTAGCATTGGTGTGGTGAGCATTGACCCAGGATTCGTCCAAATATACAATATCATAGCCTTGCCTCCGCCGCTCATGGATCTGCCTCAGGTATTTACTTCGGGCAGCAATTAAATGTGGCTTTTCACAAATAATATTCCTGCCGCCTATAGTTTTCTGAAGGTGAAGCCGGCGGCTCTTACAATTTTCCATAGAGTACTTTTAGAAATGTCTATGCTGCAATCTGATTGCAGTTTTAATTTCAGTTTCCTGAGAGTAACAAGTTGATTTGTCGCAAACATTTTCAAGAGCTCCGTCTTATGACATCTATGTCAAAGTCATCAATTGTTCTTTTCCTTTCTTGCTTGACATTAGTGCACTTTGTGTCCTGTTTAATCCATCGGGAAAAGGATTCTCTATTCAGACCAAGCGCCAGTTGCGTTCGTTTCTCAGGGTTATGCATATCGCAATATAGATGACCTCTCTTAGATTCCCTACGGAAGTGTTGGTATAGTAAAACTGTAACCTTTTGCATTGTTATAAATGTGCACTTCAGACTCATTATGAATGTGATATCAATGTCAGTTTTGATAAGCCAACAAATATGACACAATAGCTTCATACAAATAGCGAGATACACCTATGACTATACAACGGTATCCCAATTATAACGTCATATGCTTTCCGCTTTCAAAGTCGACTGGGTTAGGTGCACGGAATTCGTGAAATTGTTGTGTACTCACGATATTTCAATGTTACCATAATGTATTTTTAGAACAACGCGTCTGTGTACCGTAGATCTGTTACTATTGTGTACAATCCGGTGAGGTTGATTTTAATATAACCTGAAGAAGAAATATTTCAAACTACATCAAATTTTCTTGGAAAAAATATTTCTCTAGCGTCATGGATATTCTAAGGCTGCTTGCAAAAATCACTGAGATCCAACAGGTAGTTTTCGAGAAAATCAATTTCAAACGTGCTCACGAATTAATGGACAGACTATAACAGTGGTTCTATTCTTTACACCCCAATTTGGGCCCCGGTAACCACTCGGGCATTTTTGTGGTTCTATCTCCAAGGGTTTATTCTGACACAAACTTTACGAGTTATATAAGATTCTGGTATCTCTGTGATGATGTGTCTATGGAGTCGTTTGGCTTGATGAATAAAATTGCTTCTTTTCAATAAACCAATGTTCGATTTTGTAATCTGCAAAGAATTTCTTGTTGTAAGTGACAACCTTTTGTGTACCAATGATCATAACAAAAGCGATTGCTCCCCATCCATTTTATTATATATTTTCCGCTGGACTTTCTGTGTGTATACATGGATCTAAATTGTGTTTGAATAGTGCTTCTTCTGTGTATGTTACGGCTACTGGTTTTTTTCTGTTTATTTCAGTCTGTCTGTTCTTTCTTTCAAGCCTACGTGAAATCGATATTGAGTCTGATGTCTAGAAATATTATATATACGAATCACGGCGTTTGTTAAACAAATATATATAATAATATATTCAAGAAAATTTGAATGTACTATCTTGAATAGTAAACATTAATGCTACATCAAATGTTTGCTCACAGTTCGACTTCGTAAAGTTATCACATATTTATGATTGAAAGTGAGTATATTGATAGCACAGTGTTTCTCAAATTTTTAGAAAAGGGGTTCTGTTTAGTTTCGTGACTGGTTTCTCCTGTTTTCGTGACTTTAGTTTCGTATCTCACATATCGTCAATAGAAAGTTACTCACCCATTACAAGTGACGAATGTCTCTCTGTTTATGCAATACAGAAAAACGATTTTAATTCAGAAATGAGTCATTGCAAAACGTCTGCATTGCCCATCGAGCATCTGTCTTCAGCAGCGTATCGGTAAGGCTATCCGCCATATCCTTCAACTATCCCTAGTCAACCAGACAGCAGCCTGAGCAGGTTGGATTTGCTCTCAGTCCGTGATCATACGGCGTGTAGCGTATCGGAGATACGGTGCTGACAAGCAAAATTGTCACAATGTACGGTCAGGTGTTTTCTCTGGCCCTACACACACAAACGCGGACACTAAATATCATTTTTTATCCACTTATAATGACCAGAAACAGCGCCAGTCCCATAGTAAACAAGAAATAGCTCACAGTTTATCTGTAAGGAATTTTCATATCCACCATGTTGGTGACTCGGAAGCAAATCAAAGAATGAGTACGCTGAAGTGGTTGAGGGGAAACAACTATCGTTACTGCCTGTAATACCGCTTTTTTAAGGCTGCTTAAGCGGTAGTGAGCTCGATCACAACCCTAGCATACCTGGTTCAAACTCAGCGGCAAGCAATTTGGAAGAAAATTCGTTTCCGTGGGAAGCAATGGAAAACTACTGAACGTATAAGTGGGCCTAAAAAAGTTTTTACTGTAGTTGATGGCTACGTCCTGTAAAGAATATGCCACGATTTTAGATTTTAAGGACAGGAGGGATATGAGCCATGGGAAATTTAATGCAGTCACCGCGCGAAATTGTTAGGGTATGATGTTTCATTATGCCCTCGACAGAAAAAACTCATTGACCTTATCGTGGACTGAACTCGTCTCCCGCATGTGAGCCGCGCTCTAACAGAAGCGGTTGAAAGTGATGATAAGTATGGTATTACGTCGACCACACTATTTCGTCTGTGTTCATCTACATCCAATTGTATGTAACTGTTCTCCCACACTTATACTGGTTCTCAATGAATATCCATGAATAGCAATGACAAGAAATGTATAGGTTTAAATCAGGATAATAGAATCATATACATACTTGGACAGCAATGTTAGGGAATGCTAACCCGAAACAAGTGCTTGCAGAAAACGGATGCACCAGGTCGTAAGGCGCATAACATGGTGCAACGATCCCGCACAATGAGGAATGGGATAACGGATTCTACGATCGCCAATCTGCTCGAGATTTAGCCACGCAGTAAGAATGTGAGACCTACCATCACGAGGGTGGGCAAAACTTACTGCGGGAAGAGGTCGGCACAAACGGGGAAGCAAAATCATAGGAATTATATCCTACAGAACTGCCCCCAGTATGCAGACTTGAGAAGAAAGAGATGGCCCACTGACACCAGCGTCCAAGACAAACTGTATGGCGTGGCTGATAACCAGAGGCAGACGGTTGCCTTTATTAGAGAATCCGAAATTCCAATCTAGTGAGAACGCAGAAGAAGAAGGTCAGCAATGTAGACAAAGAGCGTGGAACAGATAGATATGTCAAAATAAGAATACAGAAGGTAAGAGGGGCATTCATTGCACTGTGAAATATATGGAAATCTAAAGAAATCAAATCTAGAACAAAAATTAAGATATTTAACTCCAATGTTAAAGCAGCTCTAGTATGGATTAGAAACACGGAAAAAGACTAAAAAAATAACGCATAAATTGTAAACATTCATAAACTGGTGTCTGCACAGAATAGAGGGACTAAGATGGTATGATAGGGTACAAATGAGGAACTCATGGAGAGAACAAGACAGATTCAAGCGAACCAAGAAGTTTTTTTTTAAAACGCTGAAGCTGGATTGGACACACTTTGCAAAAACCTGAGGGGAATAGAACAAGAATGGTCCTTTCTTAGAACCGGCAGGGACAGCGAATGAAGGGGAAGCGGAGAAATACATGGAGACGAATTTGGAGGTAGAGATCAACAATATAAAGGAGAGCTGGAGGGAGCTGCTGAAGACAGCTAGAGATAAGAATACTTGGCATGAATTGGTTGAGGGCCTATGCACCACTCTTGGTCAAGGCAGAAAAATAAAGCTTCGAAGATAAAGATAAGATAAAGAGAATCTAGGCTAATATAGGATATTAGAATATTTTCACATTACTAGCTAACCATTCTCATTGAAATGAGATGCAGATTGAACATTTATTAACAGCTCTCATTATCATACGTCTTTGATGCACATTTTTTTAAAACTAGCGACAACAAATTCCAAATAGAACAAAACTTAAAGCTCAGAATCTTTAATCAAATGTGAAGTCAGTGCTGTTCTATGGCTCGGAAACATGGAAGACAACAAAAGAAACTATCAGAAAAATGCAGACCTTGGTAAATGGATGTTTACGTAGAATAGAGAGACTGAGATGGTATGCTAAGATTACAAACGAGGAACTCAGAGAAAGAAAGTTCTTTTTTGCCAAAACCATTTGTCTTGCGTTCTAAAGATTGTGAATTCGAATCCCAACAGCGTCATTTGATCCATGAGTACATTTCTTCCAGAGAACCCTAGGATTATTGCTGGAGCTACAGAGTTCGCGCTTTCTGCAACATTCTCGGCAGGTGTCGAGAGACAGAATGTCATATGAGAAAACCCAGTGCAATGAAGTCATTCCTGCGCCTTAACACCATTATTTTATCATCGTATAGCATTCCGGTCTGATCTTCGCCTCAACACCATTATTTTATCTCATATAGCATTCCGGTCTGATCTTCGCCTCAACACCATTATTTTATCTCATATAGCATTCCGGTCTGATCTTCGCCTCAACACCATTATTTTATCATCGTATAGCATTCCGGTCTGATCTTCGCCTCAACACCATTATTTTATCTCATATAGCATTCCGGTCTGATCTTCGCCTCAACACCATTATTTTATCTCATATAGCATTCCGGTCTGATCTTCGCCTCAACACCATTATTTTATCTCATATAGCATTCCGGTCTGATCTTCACCTCAACACCATTATTTTATCATCGTATAGCATTCCGGTCTGATCTTCGCCTCAACACCATTATTTTATCTCATATAGCATTCCGGTCTGATCTTCGCTTCAACACCATTATTTTATCTCATATAGCATTCCGGTCTGATCTTCGCCTCAACACCATTATTTTATCTCGTATAGCATTCGGTCTGATCTTCACCTAACACATTATTTTATCTCGTATAGCATTCCGGTCTGATCTTCACCTCAACACTATTATTTTATCTCGTATAGCATTCCGTTCTGATCTTCGCCTCAACACCATTATTTTATCTCGTATAGCATTCCGGTCTGATCTTCACTCAACACATTATTTTATCTCGTATAGCATTCCGGTCTGATCTTCACCTCAACACCATTATTTTATCTCGTATAGCATTCCGGTCTGATCTTCGCCTCAACACCATTATTTTATCTCATATAGCATTCCGGTCTGATCTTCACCTCAACACTATTATTTTATCTCGTATAGCATTCCGTTCTGATCTTCGCCTCAACACCATTATTTTATCATCGTATAACATTCCGGTCTGATCTTCGCCTCAACAAATCCAACAGCGTCTAACGGCCCAATACGTCAGTTCGATGTTGATTAATCATTTGTTAATGCAAATGTGGTGTGCTGCTCTCTTCTGAGTGTACCAATATCGGACACATATCTCTCTCAATCTGGTCAGCAAATGGGATTCACAACCTAGAAACTCCTCTGTTCGGAAATACTTTCTCAATGCGTTAAAAATGTCATTTCGATCCATTGCACTGATCTTTTATATCGTAGCCATGCCAGCCATTCTATCAGCTCGTTCATTACTCTTGCCTTCTGTGTTTCCCCGTACCGCTTGGTCCCCCTCTTGAGAAATTATACTTCATTTGTCGAGACGCCAGAGGGGTTACCGGGGCTTAGGTTGTGGGTATAAAGAATAGAACCACTGTTACCTGCCACGCATGTCGTAAGAGGCGACTGAGGAGGTTTGGCTGAAATCGGATGCACATGTCCTAAACGTGTAGAATTATATGCGTTTAGGGGCCTACCAAACTAATGTGCAACGTACACACGTTTTTGGCAAAGATCAAACATATCACAAAGAGTGATTAAAATTGGTCGGAAAGAACGAACGCAAAGAAGAAGAAGCATTGCACAAAGCAAGAACTCCGTATCTCCAACAATAGTCTTAGTGATTTCTAGGAAAAAATTAACCGACTAAGTGGTCCGGATTCAAACCAACGATATTCAGAATGCGAGGAAACGGAGTGACCAGTTTGCCACAGAGATTCTATAAAGATATCCTTCTATAGTCATTTAACAATCGCATTATGAAATAGAAATAAATAACAATATAAAAATTCATTAGGTTTTTTTATCTAAGAATTCGTGCGTGTCAGCAATTTGCAGTTGTAATCCTCTGATTCACAAGAAATTATTTATGAAATTATTCATAAAACCATTGAAATATCGATTAATGTATTTGAATGTAAACGCTATAGAACAGTACACACAGAATAACATGGACAGAAAAAAGAAAATATGTACATTTTGCAACAGCTTAAAATTGAAGAGAAGTGGTTCATTTTTTAAAATAATTTTAATTTCGTTACTGCCGGAAGTACCGCTTTTAGGGCGGTGTAGAACAGGTGGGACGTGAGCCTGAGGAATTTAATGGCCGCATGGGTAGTGCAGTCGCCGCGAGACTAACGACCAACTAAAAATATGGGTCTAGCACCGTATTACCCAATATACCTCGAGGTATGAGAAAGCTACTGACATCCAAACAAATTACAAACAGGCTAAAAATGAGAATGATCAAATGCTATATATATCCTATATTAATGTATGGCTCGAAACATGGACAATGAACAAGCAGTTAGAAGACAGAATTGATGCATTTGAGATGTGGATATATAGAAGAATAGGCAGAGTTTCATGGACAGAAAAACAGACAAATAAACAAGTTTTAGGAAAAGTACGCATGAAGAAACAATTATTAAGAGAAATAAAATTCAGACAAGTAAAGTATTTTGGGCACATAAAAGACATGACACCATGATAAAACATTTACTAGAGGGGAAAGTTGAGGGGGAAGAGCAAGAGAAAGACCGAGAGATAAGTGGGAGGAAACTTTAAGAAATGGACAGGTTACAGTCTGGCAGTGTTCAACACCAAGGCGAAAGACAGAGGATGCGGGAGATTCATTGCAGCCAACCTTCGATGTGGAGACGGCACCTGATGATGATGATGAAAAAGTGTTAAGAAATAATAAATTGTATCTACATATGACGTTGATCATTTACAAGCTATCCATCTTAACAACAAATCCGGTTTGTAGGACCCGGGTATTTCTTATGTCAGACATTTTCCTGACCTCTATTTAGAATGTGGTTCAAAACTATTTAAGGATTCTATGTTAGGTCTGATCTTGCCGTTGGGGTTATCTGCTCTTGGGTAATGTGCAGATAACTTAGTTCCTTCAATTGACGACGATTGAAACGGACATACAACTGAATACATCAATGATTGCTTATTTTATATATTGATTGGTGTATTGCTAAAACGGAGAGAAAAATTTGCTAGTATGAAATGGGCGATGTCGAATTCAGACAAAATATGCACTAAGTGCGTCCAACGTGATAACTCTTATACAGGGAGCTCAAGATAAAAGCAGCCTCATCAAGGGAGCCAATCTGGCATATGTTTATGAAAATGCGACGGTTCAATTATGACGTAATATAGGTCAAGTGAGCGAGTCGTTTTTGTGCTGGAGTGTAATTATTATGCGGGAAGGGGTGATGAACAAATGTGACGAAAGGACAAGCTAGTCAAATCCGGTTTAAATAGTAAATATACAAAATGCAATGCGTACTTGGCAACTTTTGATTTGTCAATTGGGCTGCTTTTATCTTGAACGCCCTGTATAAGACATGAAGGACATGATAAGACAATTATAGAGGGCAGTATCCCAGCACAGACTAGAAGAGGAACACCACGTCGTAGACAGTGCCGGATTAAGCCAGCACGGTACCTGTAGCAAATGTTACCAAGAGGCCCTAGGTTTTGTATGATAATAAAATAAAACACAACTTTTACAAACTTTTCTCGATTTAATGTGAGCAAATTTAGAGATGATACTAGACAAATCAACTTCTCTAAGTAAATTACATTCAATGTTCATTAAGGTGAAGTTATTTAGACGATCTTGTCCCATCATGTTCCTTAACTTTTTTTTTATACGTTTTAATGTTGAAAAAGAACGTTCTCCGGTTGCAAGCATTCTAGAATTCAGTTCCATAAAATGGTATTATTCCTGTTTCAACTTACTCATCTTCAAAAATAGTCCGTACGTCTGATTACAACAATCTAGCCTTTTGATCTATGCTATCTGAGATGTCATCCAAAACTTGTTTGATAGTTTTACAAGCTAAATATTTTATGTTCTAGGCGCTGAACCTCCAGAAACGCCGGGCCCGTAGCATTTGCTACTTCTGCTATAGAGATAATCCGGCACAGTTCGTAGATAGATCCAGAATGGGATAGATAATTTGAACATGGCTGCAGCAGATGCGGGGTATCAAGCCTATGAGAGAGAGAGAGAGAGAGAGAGAGAGAGATTCCGAGGGACTGTTAGGGTGACAAAGTTCCGCTCTGGACAATAACTTGGATGATGACTTCCAGATTTAGTTTAGTTTAGTCGTCGGATCACCATCACTGCACGTCGAACAAATTAGTCCATAAGTGCTCCGATCTCTCCTCAGTATGTCCATCAGCTGTGGCGACTAACGACACCGGTTCTTTGTTGGTTTACAACTCTTCTTTGTCTGCCAGTATAGCGTTCTTGTCGAGCTACACCACACTTAACTTTGAGTTCTTGCAGTCTGGTTAGTGTTGTAGATTCACCGCTATTACGTGAATCATGTACACGTCATCTCTCCCTTACGGAATTTATAATATCAGCCTGGTCCATTGCTCCCCGCTTTGTACAGCAGCCATACCTGCAAGCCTATCCGCACGTTCATTCCCCTTACACCTGCATGCCGGTCTGATCTTCCAGATTGACATTGACAACTTCTGATATTTAATTTTTCCATTAATTCTTGGAGTTCCTTCTCACTTTCAGCCAATAATTACAGAACTTCGCTATCAACCACAGTAAACAAGTCGTCGATTTTGTAGGTACCACTTATACGTTCAGTAGTTTGCCAGCGACAAAACCGAAGCAATAACACTCGTTAGAGAGGAAAACACTATCAATATCTCAATTGACAATCGCCCATTAAAACAAGTCAAAGACTTTACATACCTACGGAGCATTTTTTCAGTAAACGGAAGAATAATTAATGAAATCCAACACATATGCAACAAAGCAAATCAAATGATAGGACAAATGGGGACAATTTTAAAATGTCACCATTAACACAAAAAGAGCATTGTTCAACACAATCTTTCTCTCCACATTATGTTACTAGTGCCAAACCTGGTCGCTGACAACAAATGATAGAAGAAAACTAGTGACGACAGAGATGAAGTGTCTACGCAGAATGCTGGGGATAACAAGAAGAAAACTAGTCACGACAGAGATGAAGTGTCTACGCAGAATGCTGGGGATAACAAGAAGAGACTGATTGACAAATGAAGAATCTACGCAGAATGCTGGGTGTAACAAGAAGAAAACTAGTCACAACAGAGATGAAGTGTCTACGCAGAATGCTGGGTGTAACAAGAAGAAAACTAGTCACAACAGAGATGAAGTGTCTACGCAGAATGCTGGGTGTAACAAGAAGAAACTAGTCACGACAGAGATGAAGTGTCTACGCAGAATGCTGGGTGTAACAAGAAGAAAACTAGTCACGACAAAAATGAAGTGTCTACGCAGAATGCTGGGTGTAACAAGAAGAGAACTAGTAACGACAGAGATGAAGTGTCTACGCAGAATGCTGGGTGTAACAAGAAGAAAACTAGTCACGACAGAGATGAAGTGTCTACGCAGAATGCTGGGGATAACAAGAAGAGAACTAGTCACGACAGAGATGAAGTGTCTACGCAGAATGCTGGGTGTAACAAGAAGAAAACTAGTCACGACAGAGATGAAGTGTCTACGCAGAATGCTGGGTGTAACAAGAAGAAAACTAGTCACGACAGAGATGAAGTGTCTACGCAGAATGCTGGGGATAACAAAAAGAAACAGGGGGAAATGGGTACAACATCAGTACTAGACTTCATCAAGAAACAACAAATAAATGGTTCGGCCACATAAGCAGATTACCAACAGACAGCGCACCTTAAAGAGCAATGTTGCTCCGATGCAATGAATACAAAACAAAAGGTCGACAACGCAAAAGGTGGACCTCCGAAATAACACAGGCGACTAAAGACACTATATATGAAACGCATACAATGGCTCGTTCTAGAAATCTCTCCTTATCCTGACGCTGTGAGACAAACTAGGATTGAAGAAAAGAAAGAAAGAGTTTGCCATTGCTTTCTGAACGGTGAAGTCTGTTTTTAACGTTTGTCGAAAAAACCGGTTATCCACGGGAATAAATTTGCTTCCGACCTGACCGCCGTGAAGTTTGAACCATGTATACTTGGATTGGGATCGAGTTCACAACCACTTAAGCTACAGACCCCTCACAACATTCAATTCATAGACAATATTTCAAGAGAACAAAAGGAACAAAAGAACAAAGAAATAAAGGAAAAGAAGAAGAAAGGAAGAAATGAACAAAGAAATGAAGGAAGAAAGGAACAAAGAAAGAAAGGAACAACGGAACAAAGAAAGAAAGGAACAACGGAACAAAGAAAGAAAGGAACAACGGAACAAAGAAAGAAAGGAACCACGGAACAAAGAAAGAAAGGAACAGCGGAACAAAGGAAGAAAGGAACAACGGAACAAAGAAAGAAAGGAAAACGAGCGGAACAAAGGAAGAAAGGAACAACGGAACAAAGAAAGAAAGGAACAGAGGAACAAAGGAAGAAAGGAACAACGGAACAAGAAAGAAAAGGAACAGCGGAACAAAGGAAGAAAGGAACAACGGAACAAAGAAAGAAAGGAACAACGGAACAAAGAAAGAAAGGAACAGATGATAAAAGAGCAAAGAAACAGCGGAACAAAGGAAGAAAGGAACAACGGAACAAAGAAAGAAAGGAACAACGGAACAAAGAAAGAAAGGAACAGCGGAACAAAGGAAGAAAGGAACAACGGAACAAAGAAAGAAAGGAACAACGGAACAAAGAAAGAAAGGAACAGCGGAACAAAGGAAGAAAGGAACAACGGAACAAAGAAAGAAAGAAACCACGGAACAAAGAAAGAAAGGAACAGATGATAAAAGAGCAAAGAAACAGCGGAACAAAGGAACAAAGGAAGAAAGGAACAGAGGAAGAAAAGATGGATCTACATATCTGAGATAAGTTATTATACTTTTATCGATGTCTAGTCCTGACATGTTAGCAGTTTATTTAAAGCTCTGTTCTCTGCATATGTTAAAGAAACATAGTTACTAACCACAACATTGTCTTACTTTATTTTTTATATAAAATCATCATCATCATCAGGTGCCGTCTCCACGTCGAAGGTTGGCTGCAATGAATCTCCAGCATCCTCTGTCTTTCGCCTTGGCGTTGCACACTGCCAGACTATAACCTGTCCATTTCTTAAAGTTTCCTCCCACTTATCTCTCGGTCTTCCTCTTGCTCTTCCCCCATCAACTTTCCCTTCTAGTAAAGATTTTATCATTGTGTCATGTCTTTTTATGTGCTCAAAATACTTTACTTGTCTGAATTGTATTTCTCTTAATAATTGTTTCTTCATGCCTAGTTTTCCTAAAACTTGTTTATTTGTCTGTTTTTCTGAATAAAATATATATGAATAATTATTGTCATATTTTGAAAGTGTTAATTGTTCCCAGTATCGATTACTAGTTAGTTTAATTTTCTTCTTTGAAAGCTCCATATCAATCACTTGTTAACCACTCTGTGTGATTTGTATGTAATGTTAGTCTAAGAGTGATTGTACGTTGTGCTAGTTATGCGCCTACAATTAGGCCAGCACATCAGATTTCTGCGATGCTTTTTATTTACTAGGGTAGTTTCCTAAGTCCTACATCAGTCGCCTCTTACGACATGCCTTGTAGGTTGCAGTGGTACTATTCTTTGCTTCCTTATGAACCCCGATACTACACGGGCGGGTTAGTTGGATATCGACTTATTTATTTGTATGTGTAAGTACTTGTATGTATACTTCTACGTACATATATATGTTGGTATGCGTATGTTCTTGTATACGTAAAGGTGTGTGTGTGTATGTGGGTGTGTGTGCTTCTCTCTGGATACGCGTGTTTGTATGTATGTGTGTCATGAGTATGTAGGTACTCGTGTTGGTATGTATGTTTCTGTGTGTCTGTGCATATATACGTATACATATGTGTGTTTGTGTGTACTTGTTTCCGTATTAAGCCAGGCGAGTTTTCGTGTCCCTTTGTATAGGAGACCTAACTCGTAAAGAATGCGTAGAATGAAGTAAATAATCTAGCCTTTGAACGTAGGACATTAACTGAGAACCGAATATTTATTCACTCCTTAGAATTGTGTGCTATAGAGATTGTGTTTCCTTTCTTCTCTAGATCTCCTTCATTACAGCTTGGAACATTTCCCAAGAGAAATTTGTAGAGATCAGGATTGGTCTCACCAGTTCCAGGGTGATGTCAATGTGCATAACGGTAAGGTCAGGGTTGTATGTAAATATGCTGATGGGAAAGATATGAGGTTTTTCAAAAATATGGCATCATGCAAAAGAGATGAATGCGAAACAATTTGGGAACATTTTTGTTAATGGTTGTTTGCTTGTTTCCGTAGCTTCTTCGAAGTGTGGGTTTACGTGGCTTCTTTGAAGTGTGGGTTTACGTGGCTTCTTCGAAGTGTGGGTTTACGTGGCTTCTTCGAAGTGTGGGTTTACGTGGCTTCTTCGAAGTGTGGGTTTACGGGGCTTCTTCGAAGTGTGGGTTTACGTGGCTTCTTCGAAGTGTAGGTTTACGTGACTTCTTCGAAGTGTAGGTTTACGTGACTTCTTCGATGTGTAGGTTTACGTGACTTCTTCGAAGTGTAGGTTTACGTGACTTCTTCGATGTGTAGGTTTACGTGGCTTCTTCGATGTGTAGGTTTACGTGACTTCTTCGAAGTGTGGGTTTACGTGGCTTCTTCGAGTGTAGGTTTACGTGACTTCTTCGAAGTGTGGGCTTACGTGGCTTCTTCGATGTGTAGGTTTACGTGACTTCTTCGAAGTGTGGGTTTACGTGGCTTCTTCGATGTGTAGGTTTACGTGACTTCTTCGAAGTGTAGGTTTACGTGGCTTCTTCGATGTGTAGGTTTACGTGACTTCTTCGAAGTGTGGGTTTACGTGGCTTCTTCGATGTGTAGGTTTACGTGACTTCTTCGAAGTGTAGGTTTACGTGACTTCTTCGAAGTGTAGGTTTACGTGACTTCTTCGAAGTGTAGGTTTACGTGGCTTCTTCGAAGTGTGGGTTTACGTGGCTTCTTCGAAGTGTGGGTTTACGTGACTTCTTCGATGTGTAGGTTTACGTGACTTCTTCGATGTGTAGGTTTACGTGACTTCTTCGAAGTGTAGGTTTACGTGACTTCTTCGAAGTGTAGGTTTACGTGACTTCTTCGAAGTGTATGTTTACGTGACTTCTTCGAAGTGTAGGTTTACGTGACTTCTTCGAAGTGTAGGTTTACGTGACTTCTTCGAAGTGTAGGTTTACGTGACTTCTTCGAAGTGTAGGTTTACGTGGCTTCTTCGAAGTGTGGGTTTACGTGGCTTCTTCGAAGTGTGGGTTTACGTGACTTCTTCGATGTGTAGGTTTACGTGACTTCTTCGATGTGTAGGTTTACGTGACTTCTTCGAAGTGTAGGTTTACGTGACTTCTTCGAAGTGTAGGTTTACGTGACTTCTTCGAAGTGTAGGTTTATTTGACTTCTTCGAAGTGTAGGTTTACGTGACTTCTTCGAGTGAAGTACTTCTAGTGGTTTACGTGTCTTCTTCGAAGTGTGGGTTTACGTGGCTTCTTCGAAGTGTGGGTTTACGTGACTTCTTCGAAGTGTAGGTTTACGTGACTTCTTCGATGTGTAGGTTTACGTGACTTCTTCGAAGTGTGG
Source organism: Arion vulgaris (assembly GCA_020796225.1). NCBI lineage: Eukaryota > Metazoa > Mollusca > Gastropoda > Stylommatophora > Arionidae > Arion > Arion vulgaris. The sequence goes on from CM036757.1 coordinate 14,618,245, forward strand.
GTTTATGTGGCTTCTTCGAAGTGTAGGTTTACGTGACTTCTTCGATGTGTAGGTTTACGTGACTTCTTCGAAGTGTGGGTTTACGTGGCTTCTTCGATGTGTAGGTTTACGTGACTTCTTCGAAGTGTAGGTTTACGTGACTTCTTCGAAGTGTGGGTTTACGTGACTTCTTCGAAGTGTAGGTTTACGTGACTTCTTCGATGTGTAGGTTTACGTGACTTCTTCGAAGTGTGGGTTTATGTGGCTTCTTTGAAGTGTAGGTTTACGTGGCTTCTTCGATGTGTAGAATTAGAAGAGGTGGATCCTGACAAAGCCTTCTTCTTCTTCTTCTTTGTGTTCGTTCTTTACAACCAATTTTAATCACTCTTTGTGATATGTTTGATCTTTGCCAAGAACGTGTATACGTTGCACATTGGTTTGGTAGGCCCCTAAATGCATAGACTTCTACACGTTTAGGACACATGCAGCCGAATTCAGCCACCCTGACAGAGCCAACTATAAACTTGTGGGCCTTCGGACACAGGTAAGAATTATGGAATATCGGATCACAACTACACCACGTGACCTCGCATTCCGGGATTGTGTATATAGACGAATTCATTTTAAAATCAACACAAAATTCTAAATCAAAGTTATATTATGCAACAAGTTAAGTTTAACAATAAGGAATTACAATAGTATTAATATTTGTCATCAATAAATAACCATAGACTCACATAATGGAGTAAAATTACAAAAAAAACGTGCAGTGTTCTATCAAACATATATATATTCCAGCCCACAACTGAAACTAGGTCAGGAGTTTTCCCGTCAGTTATCAGGCCTAGTTAGAGTTGTCTGTGCTCCTGACCACGCTGGGTTAACGGTGGTCTCCGATAACACAAGTCCGACGAGCTCAGGTAAAAATTCTAGGAAGTATTACCACAATCGTCGCGTGACCTCTGGTTCCAGTATTGGAGATAAACAGAAATTCATTTGAAAAACAACACAACAAGCTAAATCAAGGTTATATTATGTTACAAGTTAACTTTTACACTGAGGAATATCAGTATTGTTAACATTTGTCACCAATAATTAACAATGAACTCGTAGAATTGGGCAAAAGTGTATAAAATCTTAGTGTGTTATATCAAAAATATTTAAAAACCACTCCCAATTAAAAATGAATTTTGGTTTTCCCGTCTGAGCTAGTGGGTCTTATGTTGCTGAGGGTCATGATGGATGTTCAAGCTGCCCACGCAGGGTTAACATAATCTGAGCTCAAGCCAGCATACGCTATCTACTAACTATGCTCAAATAAGCATATGCATTTTACTTCCCTAGCAACGTACTACAAACAATGACTTGTGGAATTGAGACTTATTCTGCCCAGCGTGTTCGTAGCGCAATGGACGACGGGTGAGTGTGAGACGGGTAAGCCCTCTGTGAGTGTGGGTTCTATTCCGCCGGTTCGCAGAAAAGCCACAGGTTCTCCAGATTTAGGTGTTCGTGGCACCGGACCAAAGGGTTACGATGTCCATGGCATCGAGCCGAAGAGCTGAAAGCTCAAGTGCTTCTGGATCGAAAAAAAAAATCACTACAACTGTCGTCGATTTGTAGTTTACGTTTCCTTTTTGAATGTGCACAAGATAAACAACGGATTGTGTGTCACTGTTCTTTGATAATTAAATGCATGAATGTCGCTTTAATTCAGCATTGACTTATGACAGAGGAGTGTCTGCTCGAATGGATAATTAAATGCATGAATGTCGCTTTAATTCAGCATTGACTTATGACAGAGGAGTGTCTGCTCGAATGAATAATTAAATGCATGAATATCGATTTAATTCAGCATTGACATGACAGAGGAGTGTCTGCTCGAATGGATAAGAGTGCAGTACCCATGCTGGAGACCCGTGTTAAATCCATGGTGAATGCAGTGATTTTTTTCTGTCGGGGACATAACAGAAAAATCTTATCCTGAATAGTTTCGCGGCGAATGCACTAGCCATGTGGCCATTTAATTCCTCATACTCTCGTCCCTACCGTTCTACACCGCCCTAAAAAGCGGTGCTACAGACAGTAACGATAGTAACGACCTATGACAATGGCCAAGTCTCAATTCAGCCACTACTCCGCAAAGGATGTACTGGCAATAAAGTGCAGCAATAAAGCTGGAGAATCAGCATGGGGTTAACCAGGAGACACATTAGAAGCAAGATAAGGTTGCGTACTCTCACCAGACATGCTCAATCTATACAGTGAGAACATCATGCAAACGTATAGAAGTAAAGACAGAAATCACAATGATTAGACAGAACATGAATAATCAAAGATACGCCGATGATACAATTCTCGTAGCAACAAATGAACAAGATCTACAAACCATGATTTACATAATAATGGGAGAAAACAACAAATAAAAGGGATCGAGTAGGAACATAAAGTAAACAGATGTAACGGTTATTTCTTCTTCTTCTTCTAACGCTCCACATCGACCACTAGTTAACCACTCTATGTGTGATTTGTATGTGATATGAGCCTAAGAGTGGTTGTACGTTGTGCCAGTTATGCGTCTACAAGTAGGCCAGCACATCCGATTTCCGCGATGTTTTTTATTTACTAGGGTTGCTTCCCTACGGCTCGATGGAACGGCAAGGTACAATTGCTATAATACGTTAAGCATCTCCACAACAATCAGCAAGAGGCACATATTAGGTCACATGACTAGACTTGAATTCATAGCGAAGACAAACAAGCAAAAATTGTTGTAGCTGTTATTGCGATGTGCTACAAATCTGATCTGGTCAGAGCGAACCAGATCAGATCAGGGAAAAAACCCGAAGGAGGCTGCTGGGATACGTAATAAATTGGCGTTTAAGGACAAAGACTCGTATGTATGGTATCACATAAGAAAGCAAAAATGAATAATAAAATGATAAAACTAACAAAAATCCAACGTATCGATTATAAGTCTTTTTCAAGGAATATATAAAAACAAACAATGGATTCTAAATTAACTAAATCATGAATTTAAATAGGGTGAATGTAGACGATTCATACTTACCTTGTCTACACGAGACGACGTCACACATCAAGTGTCGGATGTGTCCGGTCACATCCGATATGAATAGACGGTAGCGTTTTTCCAATTCTTGCGTTGATGTATTTTCACAATTCCCATCTATGATTGCATGGCTGTCCAAATATTTAAACTCTCCCCTATTCTATCTCCCCCTTTCTCTACCATAATCTCCATTGTGGTATTTTTTGCATTTATTCTCATTACCTTGCTGATATAGTCCCCAGATAATTCCTTTGCCACCAACTTCAGTTATCATCTTCATTACCAAGTCAATAACAGCCATGAAGAGCAATGTGGACATACTAAACCCATGTTGAACATCAGAATTGATCTTGAGCCATCTGCTATTCAATGCCTGATGTCTGACGCAGAACTGATTATTTGAATACATATCTTTCAGAATATTGACTTTCGCTGAAACTGCATATACTGTGTATGAATTCCCTATCAACGACACTGCAAAAAAGAACACTCAAGCGTTGGATTGAACCAATACTTTTCTCTGACAGCGAATCATGGAAAATTAACAAATAATCTTCTTCTTCGAACGCTCCGTATTAAAAATCTGTTAACCATTATATGTGATTTTTATGTGATCTGAACCTAAGAGCGATTGTACCTAGTGTCAGTTATGCGTCTATAAATAGGCCAGCAATCAGATTTTTGTGATGCTTTTTATTTACTAGGGTAGTTTCCCTAGGTCCTACATCAGTCGATTCTTACGACATGCTTTGTAGGTCGCAGTGTTTCTATTCTTTGCTCCCCTTGCGAGCCGTGTCACCACACTGGCAGAACAAGCAATCAATAAGACCGATGGAAGTCACACGTAAATGTAGTTTTATAGACGTATGCTGGAGATCACATGAACACAGTAAAGAAACAAAATGATGAAGTTTTAAAAGAGGGTTTCAATCAATGAAATCTGATCAAAAGAATAAAAATTTGACAAGCAATGTTCTTCTGACACATAATGCAAATAAGAGGGTTGGAACATTTAGTGACAACGGGTAAAACACAGGGAAAAAAAAGATCTAGAAAAGCAAGGAAGTAGATATTGCATGTTCTGATATCGTGGTTCAACAAGAGATCGGTGTCAGAAATCTCTCTCTCTGCGATCCCGACCTAGACTGATGAACCAACTTTTATCATGAATTTTACCGTGGTTTTAAGGGACTCTGTTCCTCCGTACAGCTTCCCCAAAGCTCTGTGTTTTGGGGCCATGTTTTTTCTTATACCTGCTAACCGTTGACAGTCTTGCAGAACGTGTTCTGCCTTTTTGCAGGGGCACAGGCTAGTTGTGCCAATCTTAAATTTGTGGAACATGTGGGCTCGGAGCTTGTTGTGACCGGTACGAAGGAGAAGTATGTCAACTTGTTCACTACGAGAGAGACCATAGTATCCGTCGCTGTTGGTATACTGAGGATGGTCTTTTGTCCATTTCTTTTTATAGTGCGAGCCGATGATTGTTTTGGCATCCTCATAACTGATCTCGAGATCAGTGTGAGGTAGTCGCCCGCCTTCTTTGGCTAGTTTGTCGGCTGCTTCGTTTCCCTTACGTTACAGTGTGAGTGGTATCCACTGAATGACGGAATAATAATAAATATTAATAGAAATAATAAACTACACCAGGGAGAGAGAGGGTTATGAAGAGACATGATCACCTACACTTGCAGACATAGCACTTCATATACGTAGATATGATGTGCATTGGCTATTTCTACAACTTTTCTGCACAATATATATGTTGTGGGTGGTAGCGACGCTGGTAGAACGACAACATTAAATACAGGATATCTTCTTCTTCTTCTTCTTCGAACGCTCCATGTCGATCACTTGTTAACCACTCTGTGTGATTTGTAAGGGATCTGAGCCTAAGAGCGTTGTACGTTGTGCCTGTTATGCGCCTACAAGTAGGCCAGCAAATCTGCTATGCTTTTTATTTTCTATGGTAGCTTCCCTAGGTCCTACATCATCGCTTCTTACAACATGTGATGTTAGGTCGCAGTGGTACTATTCTTTGCTCCCCTTGCTGGCTCTGGCACCACACGGATATACAGGATATTCACATCTACGTCTTCTTCTTCTTCTGCGCTAGCCCGCCATGAATTCAGGCTTAGTCTAAACGTCTTGTATGACGCTTCTGACTGATTTTTGCTTGAATGTGAGCTTTCCTTATTATGAGTGCCCCCACCGCCATACAAGTCACATGTAGGTGTTAGAGAAATAAGTTAATTTAATCTTAGCTATGTTGACGAAGTTTTGATATCAGAAACAATAGAACACGACCACTGAGTCAATATATTAAAAACAAAATACAGCGTGTATATTCACTTATTTACAAACAAAGGACGATAAAACGTAGGTCTCGTGTTCAATTTGACCACGTAAAAGAACCATTGACAGTTCAAAAACGAGAAGAGCAGGCTGGAAAGTCGCTGCCTGGTAAAATTCATTTAAAAGACTCAAATTAAAATTCCTACAAAAATATTGTCACCGTCTTCAAAATTACGTCGGGGACCCTCGCCGGTGCTCCCTAGTTCGTGCACTGCAGCTGAGATCTTCTTGTGTAAGACAAAGATCGGAACATATATGGTCACTCACCAAAGTGCAATGATGATGGTCATATCAATCAATTAAACAGGGGGTCTCTGTGGATGAGTAGTTAAGCCCTTTGCCTTGCGAGTCGAAGGTCGTGGGTTCGAATCCGGACCGCGGCCTTCTGTTCACAAGTACAGTTTTTCCAGAGACCCTAGGATTGTTGCCGGAGCTACGGAGTTCGTCCTTTGTGCAATACTCTCGGCAATACTCTCGGCAGGTGGCGTGCCATTTCTATGGAGAGGACCGAGCCATATGGGGTAAAACCCGTTGCAATGAAGGCAATCCTTTGGCTTAAAATCAATTAAACAATTTACAAAATCCTTGTTTTATTTTCTAACAAACATCATAACTTGAAACAGAAGTAAACCCTGAAACGAACTTTGCTGAGAAAGGCGTGAAATATCGGATTCAATTCCATGGAAAAGATTTAGAGAGTTGCGCAGGACAGACCGGTATGGAGAAATTACTTGCAAGCTCTATGTAACGTATATAGTCATGAAAGGAACATATATATATATATAACGTTACAAACTAGTTACTTGTTTCATTTATAAAAATGGATCTTAAAGGCGGATGATTTACTTCATTGCACCGGGTTCCACCACATAGTTCCATCCCTGTCGGCAGAAATGTCGAGAGTGTTGCGCAAAGAACGAACACACTAGCTCCAGCAACAATCTTAGAAACTTCATGAAAATTTGCTAGCGTAACTCTGTCCAGATTAGAACACACAACCATCATAACGACATGCAAACTTATTAACCACTTCGCCACATAGATCCCTGGTCTATATTTTTAGCTATAACAATTTTGAGTTAAATATACATGTACGACATGAAGGCCATTGACATATTTTTAGAGCAACATAAAAATCAATAATGAAGATACGTGGTTGGATTAAAGAGACAGGTCTCCCCTCTCTCCCTAGATAAGGGGCCACTTTTAGACAAAAATTTTATTTTCCAATATTCTTGTGCACACTGATTTCAAATTGATATCTGGTACGATCATTCTCTGTGTTGTGATAATTATTTATATTTTTGAACACACATCTGCTTAAATTGGATCTTCAAGTTAACTCTAAACGTGATCTTCTCTCTCTCTATCTCTCTCTCTCTCTCTCTTTCTCTCTCTCTCTCTCTCTCTCTCCTAAAAACTAACCTGTCAACATCTATGCATAATGTTGAATATTCACTTTTTTCGGTTGAGATTAGAGCAAGATTTAAGATATCGTTTTGGGGAACAATTAAGTAGAGTGGCTAAAACATGGAAACTCAACTAGCATACAGATTAATTAAAGAAAGACTGACAGGGGTGGCTGGGCAGAGAGGCTAGTGTGTCCGGTCCGGAACCAGGCACGACACGCCGGCCTTCAATAACGCAATGGGAATCTATTACATTTTCTGTCAAGATGGACTCATTAATAAATATATCATCATCATTATGGTGGCGTAGGCTGGCGTAGGCGATCAGAGATCTCACTCAACACACGTCTGTCCGAAGTAATGACTATCTGTTCCGGTGTTGAAATTTACTGTGCCTTGGAGTTTGGTTATCTCTAATTTTCTTTATCTGTCATTCTGTTTTCTCCGCTATTCTCTCTCTCTCTCTCTCTCTCTTCTCTCTCTCTCTCTCTCTCTCTCTCTCTCTCAATCATTCTTCACGGCCAATTTTATCATTCTATTTGTGATATATAAGTGGTCCTTTGACAAGAACGCTTGATCTACGTTGAACGATTATGCGCCCATGGTGACTAGGCTCACTCACCCGGTTTCAGCCAGCTTTTGTTTTACTAGGGTCAGCTTTCCCTAGGGTACGATCCTTTCTGCCAACTATTTCGGCCCGGATCTTCGCCTTTTCGATCAGCTTTGCCGTATATTTGGGCTTTGTGATCTACGCCAAAACAGTGAGTTACATGTTACGCCCTTTCTGACTGTGAGGTCGTTCCAGATTAAGAACTTTTCCCGGGGCTTATAAGCTTATCCTCGGACGGCATCTTACTCGTATAAAACATTGTGTAAAGTATCCGAACATCCTGTCAGATCTTTACATTGTCGACCTTACTTTACTGTCCACTTTGAGTTTGTTCCAGAGCAGGAACATTCTCAGCCTTTACGAGGCGCGTGTCGGTACTTGGCAATTTGCAGTTTCTACTTCGCATTATCCCTAGCCTCGGGAAACATTGGACTGGGTCAAGCACAAATAATGTATAGGTCGTTTCAATTGGCGCTAGCAACGCAGCTGAGATTTTGCGCTCGCCACCATCACCCAGCCCAGTTCTTCCGGGGATGTTAGTTGTGACTGCAACGGTACCTTGCCCGGTACGCCCAAGGCTGGCAGTTCCGTTAAGGCATCACCCACCCCAGTTCGCCGGGATGTTAGTTGTTATCCACAGTACTTAGTTTTCCCAGGGAGGGTAGTTTCGTTATGCACTAAAACGCAACTTTATGTTTTGCGCTCGGCCAACCTTGCCCCGTAAATGTATCTGCGCCAGGCCACCGATACGGAGCCAGCTGCAATCTTACCTTGTACCGACACGAGGGTAGACTTTTATTCGTTATGCTTCTTACTTATTTATTCTTGCCCCACAGCTGGCAATGTTTGCCCAATCTTCAGGGCTTCGAGTTTCGCCCTATGTGGGCACAATTTCGTCACTGGATGCACCTCTCATCCTTTCATGTTTACTCCTCATCTCCCCATCGGCAGAGAAACTGGGAATTTGTGGCGGGACCTTTGACTTACACTTCGAGCTTGTATATGGAGTCTCATGCTCCGGAGATAGCAATTTGTGTTCGGCCCTTTACTCCGGGGGATTAGAGATTCTATCAGAGACGTTTCGCTGCTGCTTCTTTTTGTTCGGGAACTTGGGCAATATTTTGTTGGACATCGACCAGGAGATTTGTGCATTTTGTTTCATATGGACCTGCATTGCTTTTTCGTACTTGCACTACTACCACCACCAGTAGTTCTCCCCGATCCCTGCCCCCATTAGTCAGACTGGAACCAAAGTCTGTTTAAAGGATCACCACGTGGAGGTAGGGTACAGGGTCTTGATTAGTGCCGGCTCTCACACTCCTCATGCACCTTTGACCCCTCTCCACTATTGATTTTGCTTGTCTTCAATATGCACTTAAACCTTCTTCAATAATTTCATGTCAGAAAAATGACGATTATTTATTTCTTATGTTGATGATAAGCTTTCTCTTAACATTTCCCTCTCTCATTGTATTTTCCTCTACTTCTTGCACTCGCACGCTATGAATTCAGACGTGGTCGCATGGTATGGGGCTTCAGACTTTTTTGCGTGAAGGTATGCTTGCCTAATTATCAGTATCCCCGTCATTTAGGGTGCCTTTCAACTTTCGATGTACTTGTAGTTGAAATCCTCAAGTAATGATCAGTTTCACGACGTTAACATTTTTCATTTTAGCAGTCGAAGGGGTTATTAGAATTTTATAAAACCACATCATTGTGTCCTCTGAGGACGTGTCTGTCTGCTTGTTTATTGCTCGTTACTCCCATCTATCGATCCGTGTTGTTGCCAGGGCCCGCAAGGAAGCAAAAATAGTACCACTGCGACCTAAAATGCATGTCGTAAAAGGCAACTGATTTAGGCCCAAGGCATGCTAGTCTAGTAAATAAAAAGCAGCACAGAAATCGGATGTGCTGGCCTACTTGTAGGCGCATAACTGGCACAACGTACAATCTCTCTTAGGCTCAGATCACATACAAATCACACAGAGTGGTTGACATGGGTCGATATGGCGCGAAGAAGAAGAAGAAGGCTCCCATCTATGTATCAATACGGACTCTATATAGCACTGAGGAATTCTCATTCTGTGAGCTTGTTTATTGCTTCATTACTCACATCTATGTATCAATACTGACTCTTTTAGCACTGAGGATGTCTCATTCTGTGAGCCTGTTTATTGCTCATTACTCACATCTATGAAATAATACTGACTCTATATAGCACTGAGGAAGTCTCATTCTGTGAGCTTGTTTATTGCTCATTACTCACATCTATGAAATAATACTGACTCTATATAGCACTGAGGAATTCTCATTCTGTGAGCTTGTTTATTGCTCATTACTCACATCTATGAAATAATACTGACTCTATATAGCACTGAGGAATTCTCATTCTGTGAGCCTGTGTTCATACTCAAACTATGTATCATACATTACTACACTATCTATTTTGCCTGTTATACATTATTCACTCTTACAATACTCATCCTCAGTCTTCCATAGACAACTTGCTGCATTGTGTTCTGACCTTTTGTTTTCTTTCTCTTCTACGATACTAGTGCAGTGTCAAACGGCAGGACTCGAGTGCTCCATTGATTCTCAGTAATATGCCGGCAAGAGCCTTCTGCTCCAGGCAGATTTAACCAAGCCGACAGAACTTGGTATAAGAAAACAGACAAACTAGCCCCAGTTCATGATCCAGGATGAAGGTTAAAGCATAGGGTTAACAGCCCTATCTGCGTAAAATAACGTGTGCCATAGTGCACATTTATTGCACCTTAAGTTATCACACCTGTGCTAATCGGTGTATTTGCAGTTACACATCTTACATATACTCATATCAAAGTTGATAATTTTGATAATGTGACCGTCATAAAAACGATACGACTTAGTGGTATGAAATTGTGTACGGTATTTGTTATTTAATAGTTTTTGTACATATTTTGTACATAAGCTCAATCTACCGTATGCAGTTATATTGCGAGTGCAGAAAGCTGGATTTTGTCATGATTGATGTTCCCTTCGACAAGAATTGTAATTCAAGTGATGAACAGTTTTGTGTTGCTACATTAGCGACGGCCATATGCATTTTATGAGGTGCATGTTGTTTTTTGTGGCGGTACGCGGCTGTTTCATTCTGGAATTAGTTCACACAGGAAACATTTCACAGTTGTTAGCATTTCGTGTGATTTTCATTGGCACAGGAACGGAGCAATTATGGGAGTGACCCGTTGCAGTGAAGTTGGAACCGTACTTATGAACTATGAACTATTTACATATTTCAGAACACAGCTAATAATTAATATCTACTTCTTCTTCAAACGTTCCAATCGACCACTTGTTAACCTCTCTTTGTGATTTGTATGTGATCTGAGTCTAAGAGCGATTGTACGTTATGCCAGTTATGCGCCTGCAAGTAGGCCAGCACATCCGATTTCTGCGATACTACTTTGTATTTACTAGGGTAGCTTCCTTAGGCCCCTACCTCATTCGATTCTTACGACATGCTTTGTAGGTCCCAGTGTTACTATTCTTTGCTCCCCTTGCAAGCCCCGACAACACACGAGAACATACGAATTAATAAAGAAGCATAAAATTCAATGTAACAGACAGGAAAGAGACATGACAAAATGTTCTTACTGTCAATTAACATTAGCAAACATATCAACATAGCTATTACGACATGACAGGAGCGTGTGCAACAATCTAACCCAGCAATATCAAACAGAAACCTATATTTTTTTTATCAACTCCCAAATTCCGGATCCTAAATCCATTTTATTTAAATTCAGCTCATGTCGTGCATATTTGTTTGAGACGTTGATAAATAAAGAAGAAAATGAAACTGTCCGAACCAAATGAGTTTCAATTTGCAGCTACTTGCATTGAATCTCTATGATTATGCAAACTGCAACTACTTGCATTGATCTCTATGATTAAACTGACGCAACTACTAGCATTTTGAATCTCTTATGATTAGTAGCACTAACTTGCAACTACTAGCATTGTGAATCTCTTATGATTAGTAGCACTAACTTGCAACTACTAGCATTTTGAATCTCTTATGATTAGTAGCACTAACTTGCAACTACTAGCATTGTGAATCTCTTATGATTAGTAGCACTAACTTGCAACTACTTGCATTTTGAATCTCTTATGATTACTGACTAACTTGCAACTACTAGCATTTTGAATCTCTTATGATTAGTAGCACTAACTTGCAACTCTTGCATTGTGAATCTCTTATGATTAGTAGCACTAACTTGCAACTACTAACATTGTGAATCTCTTATGATTAGTAGCACTAACTTGCAACTACTAACATTTGAATCTCTTATGATTAGTAGCACTAACTTGCAACTGCTAGATTGTGAATCTCTTATGATTAGTAGCACTAACTTGCAACTACTAGCATTGTGAATCTCTTATGATTAGTAGCTAACTTCCCTAAGCATTGAATCTATGATTATAGCACTAACTTGCAACTACTAGCATTGTGAATCTCTTACCATTGTTAAGAATTGTGTATTCTTTGTTTAGGAGCGATGGGGTTACTCTACCATTAAGTTCCTTTATGTAAAAAGAAGGCAAAATACTATTGATATACTCCTGTGACTCTCAGTGGACTAACGTATAGAGAAGGAGAGAATTATTGTCATATTGTCAAGAGCGTAGTATATGTCAGCGTCTGTAGCTTAAGTAGTAGTGAGCTCGATCACAACCCAAGCGTACCTGGTTCAAACTCAACGGCGAGCAAGTTTGGAGGCAAATTAGTACCCTTGGATTTTTACGAACGATAAAATAGACCTCACCGTTCAGAAAGCAGTGGCAAACTACTGAACGTATAAGTGGTGCCTAGAAAATTGACGACTCGTTTACTGTTGTTGATGACTGGTTCTAAAGGATATACTACGATTTGAGATTTAGAGTATATATACTACATATAGAGGATAGAGTTGTTTTTACAAGAGCATAAAATATGTACTCTATATGGAAGGAGAGAACTCTTGTCATTTATGGAGAGAAAATAATGCTGCAAGTATACTGTTCAGTTTTTGTTTTATTATTTCAAGAGTTCTGCTATTAGTTCTAGTGTTCAGTTTGTCTTTTGATAGTTTCTGTTACTGAGTTTAAACAGCCCATTCTGTCTACACCAGGTATTCATCACGTTTTTACTTTCATCCCTCCCCCTCCTCCCTCATGAAAACTAAGTCTTCTTCTTTGCGTTCGTTCTTTACGACCAATTTTAATCACTCTTTGTGATATGTTTGATCTTTGCCAAGAACGTGTATACGTTGCACATTGGTTTGGTAGGTCCCTAAACGCATAGATTTCTACACGTTTAGGACACGTGCATCCGATTTCAGCCAAACCTCCTTAATCACCTCTTACGACATGCATGGCAGGTAACAGTGGTTCCATTCTTTACACCCCAAATTTGGGCCCTGGTAACCACTCGGGCGAGGAAAACTAAGTTCATACATTGAGACAGGTTGGTAAAATTGCTTTATATTCTCACTGGGGACACGTCTCGCAAATTTTAAGAACCACTGAACGGTAGCAATAATCAGAAAAAAAACATCATCATCCTTTTCATCCAGTTTTGTGTTCTGATCAAAACTTTACAAATATACCAATTTTATTTAGAATTCCTCTGCATTCTATTAAGCCAGATATTCTGACTTTCTTGCTGTTATATTCAAGTCATTTATCTGATCCTGTATCCACTTTCGCCTTGATCATCCTCTTCTCTTCTTTTACAGAATGTCTCCCTCCATAATTGTATTTTCCAAAACTTTATGTCTCTTCCTTTATATAAAAAATTCTCCACTTTGTTCAACCTTATTTATCTCCAATGTCCTTCAGTTTAATTTTCTTTCGTTTGATAGCTTTGTTTGGTTTTTAATTTACCCCATGGGCTTTTAAGAACAGTGAAACACGTACAAACAAAGTACTATAGTTTACAAAATACATAAACAGTGACGATAAACAGCAACGTTTCGACCAACAAGGCCTTTATCAAGCAAACGAACAAACAGGAGTGACAAATTAAAATGAAACACAAATGGACGACCAAATACCAACGTATCTAAGGAAAATCTGGAATAAAAACGAATAACGAAATAAATGTAACACAAAAACACACATAAAAACTAGAAATAGAAAAGAAACAATGAAACATCTAGTAAATATATAACTTGAATACATGCAACATATACCCATATAGATTATAAAGCATGGGAAGAGAAAGTACTAAGAAGCATAAGAATGTAATACATGCAACATATACCCATAGAGATTACAAAGCATGGGAAGAGAAAGTACTAAGAAGCATAAGAATGTAATACGTTGAGCCGCGTGGTCGCAAGGTACCATACAAAGAAATCAACCGATTCTCCAGAGCAAATCGACTACGATCATCAGAGGAACATGATCGGATGGCTGTGACCTGGACATCGCAAGCTCCTGAATGGCCAGTATCATTGAAATGGGTAGCTACAAAATCAAAGTGTAACAGAAGACTCCTCCGTATATCACTGAAAGAGAAGAGAACAAATAGATCTATCAAGAAAGAGTACAAAATCAAAGAAAACTGGCTGATGCTACAAATAAGAATGATAAAGTTGAAGTATTTGAACAATACTGGATGTTAGGCTTGAGGTTAGGGTCGCCTCAAGCCTAACATCCAGAGTCATTTTGGCACCATCCAGTGTGGCTGTCGGCGCTGTAACACTTGTGCTTATGTAATACAGACCCGCACGGTGTCTTTTCCAAAAGCCACGTTCGTTGTTGAAGACAGTTTCACGTGCGAGTCCCGTAATATTATCTATGCCATTATCTGCAAGCGGTGCAACAAGGCCTATATTGGGGAAACCGGCAGGAGACTCAGTGACCGATTCGCCCAACACTTGCGCGATATACGCCAATGCTCTGTGACCCCTGTAGCTACCCATTTCAATGATACTGGCCATTCAGGAGCTTGCGATGTCCAGGTCACAGCCATCCGATCATGTTCCTCTGATGATCGTAGTCGATTTGCTCTGGAGAATCGGTTGATTTCTTTGTATGGTACCTTGCGACCACGCGGCTCAACGTATTACATTCTTATGCTTCTTAGTACTTTCTCTCCCATGCTTTGTAATCTCTATGGGTATATGTTGCATGTATTACATTCTTATGCTTCTTAGTACTTTCTCTTCCCATGCTTTATAATCTATATGGGTATATGTTGCATGTATTCAAGTTATATATTTACTAGATGTTTCATTGTTTCTTTCTATTTCTAGTTTTTATGTGTGTTTTTGTGTTACATTTATTTCGTTATTCGTTTTTATTCCAGATTTTCCTTAGATACGTTGGTATTTGGTCGTCCATTTGTGTTTCATTTAATTTGTCACTCCTGTTTGTTCGTTTGCTTGATAAAGGCCTTGTTGGTCGAAACGTTGCTGTTTATCGTCACTGTTTATGTATTTTGTAAAACTATAGTACTTTGTTTGTACGTGTTTCACTATTTACCAAGTTTTACTGCAGTCTTCCCCCTATTTCGGCTTTTAAGAACTCGTTTATAATATGTATATTCAAACGTACATGTGTTTTTCAGTTCATTTTCTAAATGTTAGAGTCTGGTACCCGATGTATGTTGCCGCAAGAAGAAAACAGACATCAGAATTAAATTATAAATATATTTATAATGCTTTCTAGTCTGGTTAGCTATAAACAGGGAGAGAATGGAAATTAGTTCTGGGTAAATTCTGGTTAATCTCATTGTTTGGTTTCCCTGTGGTACGTTATAGAACTGTATAAATGATTCCGAATTAACGGCACTGACCAGTACGTGTTTAAATGGGCGCTAAAAATCAAAGTAATTTACTGAAAATGCAGCAGTGCTTGAAATTTCGATGCTATAGAATTCTCAGTCTCTACAACTGTAAACGGAGTACTCTACAGATGACTTCCTGATCTGGCGGGAAAGTAGGTTTCTTGCACCAGCTAGGGGAGTGGTCTTTTTGTCTAAGATCAGTGTAGTGCCAGCTTGGTCGCTTGTCCTTGTTAGAACTTTGCCACTTTAACAGTCCTTCTGAACTTTTCTCTCTCATATGCCAGATGTCCCTCCTCTCCTCTACAACCGTAACGCTCATATTATCAGTTACATCCTGAATCCATCGTCTCCGTGGTGTTCCTCTTCTCTTTGCCGGGATTCCTCCTTTCATGATGGTCTTCTCCAACCCTTCATGTATCTTTATATGTTCAAATACTTCAACTTTATCATTCTTATTTGGCATACCAGTTTTCTTGATTTGTACCTTTCTGATAGATCTATTTGTTCTCTTCTCCGTGATATACGAGAGTCTTCTGTTACACTTTGATTTTGTGCTCTTTCTTAAAGATCTATTTGTTCTCTTCTCTTTCTGTGATATACGGAGGAGTCTTCTGTTACACTTTGATTTTGTGCTCTTTCTTAAAGATCTATTTGTTCTCTTCTCTTTCTGTGATATACGGAGGATTCTTCTGTTACACTTTGATTTTGTGTCTTCTTAAAGATCTATTTGTTCTCTTCTTTCCGTGATATACGAGATTCTGTTAACTTTATGTACTTTATAACAAACTTTTAGTCATTAGGCTGATTTGTATCTATTGCTGTATTTTGTAAAACTGTCTAACTTCGTGTTTCCTTCGCTTCCATCTTTCATTATAACTATTCGACTATGCACCGTTACATTAAAGATCATAAAGGAAATATGTAGACTACCAGACGGCTATGAAGTTAAAACAGTCTGCGATACAGTAAAAGCACTTTCAGACCTATAGACTACCATACGATATTGAAAAGAATTCAACAAAGTGTAGAGTTGGGTATGTATTTGACAACACCGAGACTGTACTGATGTTCCAACGTTATTAGAATAAATGATGTATAAACAGTAAAAATAGCTATTAAAGATTTTGAGAAATGTACGAAAATAAAAATATAAGATCAAATATTTTGGACAAGTAAATTGATATAACACTCTGCTAAATGACGTAACAGAAGAAAATGTTTAGGACAGAAATAAAGTAATAGTATTAAATAGTATTAGTAAAAATTGTACTGAATTCATGAAAAGAGAATTTATTTAAAGAGATTAAAATCAACATGTCAAGATTTGGCTGAAATCGGATGCATGTGTCCTAAACGTGTAGATGTCTATGCGTTTAGGGGCCTACCAAACCAATGTGAAACGTATACACTTTCTTGGCAAAGATCAAACATATCACAAAGAGTGATTAAATTTGGTTGTAAAGAACGAACGCAAAGAAGAAGAAGAAGAACATGTCAAGTAGTTCTAACAAGTAAAGATACTCTGTAATTGTCGTTACTGTCTATAGTACTGCTTTTATGGCGGTATGCAACAGGAGGGGAGACGAGAGCCTGAAGAATTTAATGGCTGTATAGCTAATGCAGTCGCCGCCAACTGTTCAGGTAATGATTTTGTTTAATGCCACGACAGAAAAAAAGATTGTTAGTCTTATTGTGGATTGAACACAGGTATCCGGCATAGAAGCCGACTTTAATCTATTCGGACAGATATTTTGTTGAATGACATAATAGAAGAACAGTAATAGAACAAGTTGACAAAAGTATCCAAAGTTGTAAGTGTATGAAATACCATTTTTTAAATTACTAAATAACATTCTAACATAATGTATCACCATGAAAAGCATATAGAACATTTTGGAGACTGATTCTAGTCAACTTTTAGTGAGAATTGACACACGGTCTGATCTGACTGTTTAGCATAGGTTTAATTTTAATAAAATGTCTTTCTTAACTGGCAAGGTGTTTTGTTTTTTAACTGTTCCCTGGACATGTGGATGGTCGGAGAAATGAGAGAGCAGACATGCACTATTTGTGACTTTGTTAGATTCAGAAAATCACTTTTTTTGTTTACGTTCGATCTAGAATAACCACTTATAGAGTCTATGTAGCGAAGTGGTGAAGACGTCTGCCTTGCATTCTGTAGCGAAGTGGTGAAGACGTCTGCCTTGCATTCTGTAGCGAAGTGGTGAAGACGTCTGCCTTGCATTCTGTAGCGAAGTGGTGAAGACGTCTGCCTTGCATTCTGTAGCGAAGTGGTGAAGACGTCTGCCTTGCATTCTGTAGCGAAGTGGTGAAGACGTCTGCCTTGCATTCTGTAGCGAAGTGGTGAAGACGTCTGCCTTGCATTCTGTAGCGAAGTGGTGAAGACGTCTGCCTTGCATTCTGAAGATTGTGGGTTTGAATCCGGACCCCATCTTTCGGTTCACGAATACATTTTTTCCTGAGATCCCTTAGGGTTGTTGCTGTAGCTACGGTGTTTGTGATTTGTTCAATAATTTTGCCAAGTTGCTTGCCATTTCTATGGAGAGTGGCCGAGTCAAAGGAGAAATTCCGGTGCACTTAAGTCAATCCTTCACTTTTAGACCCACTTTTCCAGTAGAACTGCCCCGCAGTCTCCAAGCGCTTTGCGTTATGTTCTGTGAAAAACCTGCTGCCTTGCAGGTCGGCTGGGGACAGCCAACGGCTGACGGAGAGCGAACCCAATAAACGCTGGCTAAAACCGGACACATCGCCGAAGAATAAGCACCAGAGTTCCAAATGGCGCTGAAGATGTGACGAAACACATCCATGCTAAGGCTGCATGAATCAGATTTCCACACGAATGAGATTTATTTGGAAATCTGGTACATTAGCCTAAGCGGTGATCGCGAGAGAGAGAGTTATGTGAAAGTGCTCCGATCTAGCGATCACCATCCCTGCTGACTGGACATATGATGTTTGCGTCTGGTTAGCAGCGAACCAAATCGGCTTTTGTAAAACTTAGAACAAGTGTTTTAGTGAGATCACAACCACAGCTCAATGCAATAAGTTATATTCTCATGAAATGTGTTCCAGATGCGAATCGCTCCAAAACGTGTGTAGGACTGATATGGTTTTTACTTACAGTGTGTACTTCCTTTTTGTGTCGTGCTTCGGACACGGCGGCCATCTTATAGACTTAAAAGTAACATACACGCTGGCAGTGTTAACCTGACACATGTTAGGGGCACGTTACTTTGACGTTTCTACGAGCAGACGATTTAGTGCGAACAGCCGGTGAAAACTATCTTTCCGGTGAAAACTATTTGAGATTTTCCTGAAGCTACACAACTTTATAATTGTAGATTTTTTGTCGATCTCTACACACTATGCCAGACTGTAATATGCAGCCAGGTACACGGGCCACAATTAGGAAATGAACTATAAGTTTAGTAACTGATCTAGGACTAGGACTACTCACCTATTCACAGCGTTTTGGCTTCCTTACTTGTTGCATACTTAAATTGTCAACGTATGAATGCACTAGTGTGAAAGGAAGTCAAAAACTATATTTTCTCCTTTATGTATCTATATCATACACATCAGTCCCTGAAGCTCTCTTTTAAATCATCTGTCCATCTCGTAAGAGAAGAGATACGTGGTCTTATACAGTAATATGGCCACCAGGATTTCACCCCGACACTGCATTTACTAAGGGACATAGTTGCGTCAGACTCAAATCAATACTTCAGAATGTTCAAAACAGAAGGTTAACATCTGATCATCGTAGATCATCTGATAACATCAGGTGATCGACATCTATCTTCTGATGTTTTCAGAGTTCAGTGTTTAAATTGGTGGACACTGTCCATTTACTTTGATAGTGCATTTTGATTGATTCTGCATTTGCCGTCAAAGAGAGTAAACCATGTAAATAAATCTAGCTGTTTAAAAACAGTACGGGTTATTGCCCCTTATGTGTAGTCGGGTGTCTTAAAGTGTCTCTGAAATGCTTCGATATAGACAATACGTGCTGGGAATTCCTTGCGCAAGATCGCCAAATGTGGTGCTGTAACAACAAAAGAGGAACCCGAATAGCTGAGAATCATCGTATTGTTGAGTCACAGAGAAAACGAGCAGCACGAAAAGACAGAGCACACAACACGCACATGTCTAACCTTGATCATGTATGCCCCACCTGTGGTCGGGGATTCTGTTCTAGGATTTGATTCTACAGTCACCTCCGCACACACCAGAGAGGTGCAACAGCACACGTCTGAGATTGTTGTCATCATCGCTTACGATGGACGGCTATTATTATGTGTGGTCTTTCTCGAACGAGTTGTAATCACATCTTTATAGTCGTCCTCTCTCTTCAGTTTGCCTCTGATTCTACAATTGCTTCTACGCAGTTGTCGGTATCTGCTACGATGCTCTAGTTATTCATATTCCTGCTCATTTATTTTCTCAGTTTATTTTTTACATGCAGTATATACTACATTCATCAATGAACAACTGAAACAATTAAAATGCGGGCCTTTTATCTTCAACACACAATAACAGTATGATGTGCGATGTGAAATAGAAATCAATAAGTGAATGTTAATTTGTGTTAGACACTTGGTTCATGTGTTATTAGAAGGTTCAAACCGCTAGGTTGGGGTATGAATGGGTGTCGTCTTTCGAGGATACAAACCTTCATGGACTTACATGGATACACTTGCAGGACATGCGAGTGTTTGCGATAATGAGAGAACAGACAGAATTGGAGAAATGGCTCATTTCAAACAAGTGAAAAGGATGCAGTTATAATTGAGAATGAAGCATCAAGTGGTAAAGAAATAACTGTCTTGAGATCGCAAAGGAAACAGACTTTACAGACAACGTTGGTTACAGCCGACCTCCATTGCGAGAAAATGTATATGCATTATTAATATATACGCATAATTCATATTTCAACTCCTTATCAAATATATCTCTGATTATTCATCATTTTTCTTAATCCATAAATCATTTGATACCTGTATGTATCCCTAGAATGATAGACTGTTATTTGTGATATATCTACATATGTTGTGATCACGTGATTATATCGATCTTGTCGGTGTGGAGGTCAAGTTACGCCCCGAGTTGCATCAAACGTTACTGATATGGAATCCTTCGCATGCGACGTTGTAGTTATCGGAGCTGGACTTTCAGGTCTTTCAGCAGCTTACTACCTCACCAAGAAAGACAGAGGTTTACGAATAGCAGTTCTTGAAGCAAAAGGTTAAACATAACACATGATATCTTTATTAATGCTACATTGTTTTCATTTGATAGAGAGCTAGATCTCAGACAGTTGAGTTGACTTGTATTTTCTGTTGTTGTCATCATGATATTGTATATGTAGCTTACCGGACTTACCTTAAAACCTAATTGTATTTGTTGCAATTTTAGCGGTGTAAGCAGGTTTAACGATTATGATTCATAATGATGGAAGGCAATAATGGCTAGTTGGGTTTTAATCGTGATTTAAACTTCATATCTGTAGAAGTTATAAGCAAAAGTAACTCAGCAACCACTACAACTAGAATAGTGCAAGACAAAAACAGAAAACCACGACACTGGGCAACAAACCGGTAGCAGTGTGACAACAAAAGAAGCTATGTAGAAGTAATAGTAATATGATTTAGCTCTATTTTAATGATATGATTACCCACTTCGGTTATAATGGATGGAGTAAAAGACTTACTAAAGATATGGACTATGTACCCATTAGTGACCATTAGTCATTCAGCATTATTATTTCAAGTACATGTAAAGTGAAAGTTAGCAGATTCATTATAGAAGCAACCACTATAACTATTAGACAGGAATTTTTATAAGCTCTCTGATCACATATTATATATACAGAAAATATATTGCAGCAATGTACACTTCTGAGTTGTTTTTTGGACTGAATACATTTGAATTCAGATTATTTGCACAATTTATCTATATATATATATATATATAAGGCACTGCATGCTTGCAGGTCAAGATAGATATATAGATTAAATCATATTTACAGTTTTGAAAGTATAAATTAAATCATATTTTTATTTACTGTTTTGAAAGTTAGATGAAGATATGTTATCTCATCATTATCAAATAGCTTGTCCGAAGCAGAACTTTGCAACCCTAACAGTCTTTTGGAATTTCTCTCTCTCATAGACCAGTTGTCCCACCTCTGCAGCCATAATGCTCAAATCATCAGTTACATCCTAAATCCATCTTTTCCTTGGTCTTCCTCTTCTCCTTTTTGCCAGAATGCCTCCTTCCATAATGGTCTTCTTTAACCTTTCATGTCTTTTTAGTTGTTCAAAATACTTCAATTTTCTCATTCCTATTTGTAACCTTAGCTAGTTTTCTTTGATTTTGAGTTATTTTTGGATTGGTCTATTTGTTCTCTTCTCTGTCCATGATATACAGAGGACTTCTGTAACACTTATATTTAAAAGCACATATGTTTTTCCATTGCCTTGTTAAATGTCCATGTTTCACACCCATATGTTGCCACTGGGAATATGCATGCTCTTAGTATCCTGATCTTTGTTTTCCTTTCAATTCCGTTCCATATGTTCTATAGATGAAATAAATAGACAACAGTTTCACTCCAAAATATATTTCTCTCTCAGATAGAGTAGGAGGACGAACATTGACCCGACAGCTAACAGCTGCAGATGGAACCAGGGACTTTTGGGATCTTGGTGGAGAGTGGGTTGGCAGGTAAGCTCTCTGTACTTAAAATATCATTTATCTTTTTGTATTACAAATTTTCTAAGGTTTAGATAAATTGTCAGTGTTAAATTATATTTGGATTGAAATATTACACTGAATTTTCATCTGCCATTGTCTTGCTTCACGTTGTGCACTAAAGTCTCACCTGTTGCTGTGAAGTCTGAAACTCAATACAAAATTGCAGATATATGGAATGTTTTTAAAAAGTGTTTTTGTATTATGAATATATTCGACCATATACAACCCTCCTTAACTGCTACAATACAACAAACCTCCTGACAAACTGTTCAGGCAGTACCAATTTTCCATTAAACCACCTCATGTGTCAACATTGTTTGTTTGTTTTTTATTATTCTTAAAATCCATTTGTTCTGTATAATACTTTGTAGAATACAGCAGGTACATTTCTAAAATACAACTGTTCAATTCTTCATATTCTGATATCTGAAATAATGCTCTGGAGTTATCAAATGAAAGTTGTTAGAGGTTTTGTTAGGACACCACATTTTATATAGAAAACCAACCTCATTTTATTATAGTAAGTAAAAACATGGTGTTAGTATGTGTATACCAAGAGTTAATTTCCTTTTACCACTTGCTGTGTGGGATATATTAGTGTTCATCTTTCTTTATCACAAGATGTGATTTGTTCATATGATTGTTATATTAACACATTAGTGTCATTGTTTTTTTTTTTCTAAGGGAATTTTGGCGTATGGTCATGTTCTGCGAGAGGGGACTTGATTTTGTAATTATGCCAATCACTCAGTTCTGCATGAGCTAAATTTATACTTTTGGTATCAAAAGAGGCAAATTCATGCAAATGAGATTTTATTTAGTAAAATTTGATTGTATTTGGTGTTATTTAGATTAAATCATTTCAAAATGCATGCCAGAGTTCTACTTACCAGCTGGAAAATACATAAAAGACATTAGTTCAATAGAATTAATCGAGAAATTTATGTTGCCGTTTTGTAGTTAATACTCATAGCTTAAAATCATAATTCATCTTAATATTAAATTTTTTTTGTTCAACTCGAAGATTATGAGGAATGTTCAGTTATATTTTATTTATAAAGTGTTGACAAGCCCGCTAAACTTCTTGTAACAATGTGAATATTTTTAGTCATCATCATCAGGTGCCGTGCCGGCTGGCATAGGCGATCATGGATCTTCACAAATCTCTGTCGTTAGTGTTTGCTATCAACTCAGATGTTGATGCTCTACCATGCCATGAAGTCAGGCTATCCAACATTTTCTCTCTCTGTCTTCCCCTGCCTCGTCTACCCTCGATTTTACCGGTTGTCACAATGTGTTCTAAACCTCCCTCCTCATCACATGCCCGAAAAATGATGACTGCCTCTTTTTATATTGATGATAAGCTTTCTCTGTGTCTTGATCTCATTCAGCAGCTCAACATTAGTCATTTTAGCAGTCCATGGGATTCTCATCATTCTTCTATAAAACCATATTTCTGTGGCCCTCAGAGATTTTTCAATCTGTGTGTTCATTGTCCATGACTCGCATCTGTATGTCAGTATTGGTTCTATGTAGCACTGAATAACTTGCATTCTGATCGGGATTGACAAGGACTTTTTGCAGATAATGCTTCTCATTTTCAGGAATGATGTTTGCGTACAAAATCACTAAAACCATGCCTTCCACGATAAAAAGTTAACATTTATTTACCCAGTAACTACTATAAATAGGATTGCTTTTATACTAAGCTGCGAAACAAAACATTTATGAAACAAAATTGATACTGTGTTTTTTTTGGGCATATCTTAAGACAATTATATATGCTCACAGCGTTTCTTGGGTTTAAAGAATTCACAAAATCACTAGCCTCAAAGTTGTTCAATTTTTCTTATTTAGACCTCAACCTCACATGCAATATCTACTGCGAAAGTTCAACATAAACACATTCAACCCAGTTGCATCCGGTGATGGACGTCAGAATACTAAATTTCCTGTGCTGTCTTGGCGAACTCATATGGATCTGCTACAGTTTTCATGGAAGGTGAATATTATTATAATTTACATAGGGTCTGCAAGTAATTTCTCCATACCGCTTTGTCCTGGGCAGCTTGCTCCATCTGTTTTATGAAATTGAGTCCAATATTTCTTGCCCATCTCAGTAAAGTTTTTTCTCAGGTCTTCCCTAGGACATCCTCTCTTTCTTAAACACTTTGCCTGCCATTTCAATGCCTGCTTTGTGATTCTTTGATAATTGTTCTCAATGTATGCCCAACATATCTCCATCTTCTCTTCCTTAGAATAGTTGTTATTAGTGGTTGACCAAACATTTCTCTGATTTCATCACTTCTGAATATGTCCCATTTTATGCTCATTATTTTTAACAGACGTTATTATGTTTCCTGTTTGAGTGCATGATATAGAATTCACTGCCTCCCTTTTTGACATCATTCATTGCAAAACCATCTGTCAACACCTATTTCCATGTTTATTTGGAATATTGGGTCACAGAGTATTTATTCCATGTTTATTTGGAATATTGGGTCACAGAGTATTTATTCCATGTTTATTTGGAATATTGGGTCACAGAGTATTTATTCCATGTTTATTTGGAATATTGGGTCTAGAGTATTTATTCCATGTTTATTTGGAATATTGGGTCACAGAGTATTTATTCCATGTTTATTTGGAATATTGGGTCACAGAGTATTTATTCCATGTTTCTTTGGAATATTGGGTCCAGAGTATTAATTAGTGTTCACACCTGTGTGGTTCCAGGGCCCGCAAGGGAAGCAAAGAATAGTACCACTGCGACCTACAAGTTATGTCGTAAGAGGCGACTGAGGTAGGGACCTAGGGAAGCTACCATGGTAAATAAAAATCATCGCAGAAATCGGATGTGCTGGCCTACTTGTAAGTGCATAACTGGCACAATGTGTACAATCGCTCTTAGACTCAGATCACATACATATCACACAGAGTGGTTAACAATCGATATGGAGAGGACGAAGAGAAGAAATTAGTGTTCACGCATAATTTGTTCAGCGCTGACAAATGTGTCCATTGCTTTTTTTTTCTTATCCAGAAGCACTTGAGCTTTCAGATCTTCGGCTCAGTGCCATGGACATCGTAAACCTTGTGAGGTGCCATGAAAACCGTCAATCTGGAGAACCTGTGACTTTTCTGCCAGCCAGCGAAATTGAACCCGCACTCACAGGAGCTTGTCACCCATTGTCCAGCGCTCGAACACGCTGGGCAGGTGGACACCATTACTTCCTTTAAATGTGGATATACATTAACCATTTTTTACCATGTCTGTTCTTCTTCTGAATTAGTTGAAGAGACTTCAGAAAAGACTGGTTGGAGTTGACCTAAAGAATAGCGTTCATGCTTTAGAATGGGATGGTATCAGTCTTGAGCAGTATAAGGAAGAGCATCTATGGACGCAAGGTAACACAGACAATTGTTTGTCATTGAGGCTTTTACTTGTCTGTAGTAATATTATGCTATTACTTTTCTTGAGAAGTTAAACTTTCAGATGAAAGATAGAATTGTAGAGAACAAAATTACTGGGAGATTTAACATCATTGGAGAGTCGCATTAGCTTAATTATTAGTGAACTCGATTCTTAGGTGCGAGGTCAGTGTTAAATTCTACAGTGGCAGGAAATATTTCTCCGACTGTAGCGGCTATCAGGTTGACCCAACCTCAATTGGGTACCAGAAAATGTACTGGGAAGTAAAGACAGCCGGCGTGATGTTGAAACCCATCACCTATTGTGTGCCAAAGGTAAAATAATACGGCCTAACACCTTACCTAAAAGTATGAAAAAGGGTTCCTTTACTTTTTACTTCTACTGTGAACATCAATGCAAGACAATACAAAAATATTTTCTTTAAGTCTTCTTATTCTTTGCTTCGTTTCTTTACGAATTTTAATCACTCTTTGTGATATGTTTGATCATTGCCAAGAACGTGTATACGTTGCACATTGGTTTGGTAGGCCCTAAACGCATAGATTTTTGCACGTTTAGGACATGTGTATCCGATTTCAGCCAAACCTCCTTAGTCGCCTCTTACTACATGTGTGGCAGGTAACAGTGGTTCTATTCTTTACACCCCAAATTTGGGCCCCAGTAACCACTCGGGCGATTTCTTTAAGTAATTTTATAAATAAGCAGTGATGATAGGATGTTGTGGCGAGGTGTAATCACTTGTCTTTTCTTCTACAGTTCTAATATATATATATATATATATATTTCAATTTTCAGCTGCTAAAGACATTGTGGATGCTGCCTGCAAGTGTATGTTTGGTCTGACCCCATTGGAAATGACTCTTCTATATTTCCTCATGTATATTAAAGCTGCAGGAGGACTAAGGGTTTTCCTTCATCCCAAAGAGTTCTCTGGACAAGAATGTAGAGTAAAGGTAATTCTGTGTTACAAGAATAATATGTTTTTGTTTAATTTAGCTACCTCTTGTGCATTCAGGTTTTAGGTCATGCTATATCATGAATCTTGTCTCAGATCATTGATCATGCTATATCATCAATCGTATCGGATCATTGGTCATTTTTCCGTGCCATGACATTAGACCATCCTAAATTTGCTTTTCTGTGTCTGCTTCATGTCTTTCGCACATTCCCCCCACCCTCACCCACCCATAGATTTTGCCAGATGTCTCTGCTGTTTGTTCAAAACCTTCGTTTTCAAGACATGCCAAACATATTCATAATGAACTTTCTCCATGCATTGACCTCTTTCAGGATGCCAACAATAGTATTTTCTTTTTGTAGTCCATGAGATTCTCAGTTCTTTAATACAATCACATCTCTGTGGTCTGCTGAGATTTTTTTATTATCTGCAAAGTTCTGCTCAAGACAAGCTATTTGATGATGATATTCATATCTACAATCTATATTCATTTGCTTCTCTGGGTTTGCCGATAGCAAGTCATAATTTTCTGCACTAGTGGTCATGTGCTGTGGAAATTCTGAGGTGCTACGCCACACAAATATTATTGGTGTTGCGTGCACAGTTTCAGTCATTATTTATGTATAATTTTCTTTGTCCTACTTCTTGTACCATGAAGCATTATAGAGAGCAAGTATTTATAGTTGATTCTTCTTCTTCTTTGCGTTCGTTCTTTACGACCAATTTTAATCACTCTTTATGATTTGTTTGATCTTTGCAAAGAACGTGTATTCGTTGCACATTGGTTTGGTAGGCCCCTAAACTCATAGACTTCTACAAGTTTAGGACACATGCATCCGATTTCAGACAAACCTCCATGGTCACCTCTTATGACATACAGGGCAGGTAACAGTGGTTCTATTCTTTACACCCCAAATTTGGGCCCGGCAACCACTCGGGCATGTTGACTTTTGATTACCTAGGGCTGTTAAAGCTTGGGCTGTTATCATATGGACTGTATTAAGTATCTCTTTGATTCTATCTGTAGTGGATAGCCAGTTCCCCCCCTCAGGTGGCAACTGAAGAATCAGACAGTTAACTCTAGTGTAGTATATAATTAGATATTTAATAGCAGAGATTTAGTGTTTGCACTCTCCAAACAGAAGGGCAAACACTAATCTGAGACTATGACGTTTTGCGTAGTTAGAGAGTGACGAGTTAGCAACAGAAAGAAAAATAAGGAGACACCTACCAGATGGACGACGTGTTGTTGTCAATCCACAATAACATGACATAACAAATAAATATACGTACAGTACAGGACCGTGTTTGTCCTTATATTATACTGAATATCATCGTCTGAGTATATCATCAGTCATTATCCAGACACCGCCATCCTGACATACCATCAACAACCATCAAGAGAGATATAAATAATCTACCACTCCATCAAATAATACAGAGGAGGACACCCCCTTTTTACATATCTATCCATCTTTTTATAAGAAAGCTGCTGGTTGGTTTGGTTTTATAGATGTATGTAATTATTATTCATATTTTCTGTACACAGTAGATCACTATATAGGTCACCTGTGTGTTGCCAGGGCTCGCAATGGGAGCAAAGAATAGTAACACTGCAACCTACAAGGCATGTAGTAAGCAGCGATTAAGGTAGGGGCCTAGGAATGCTACACTAGTAAATTTAAAAAGGTCGCAGAAATCAGATGTGCTGGCTTACTTGAAGGCGCATAACTGGTACAATGTACAATCGCTCTTAGACTCAGATCACATACAAACCACAAAGAGTGATTTAACAAGTGGTCAATATTGAGCGTTCGAAGAAGAAGACTATATAGGCCACAACAGACAATGTGACACAGCACAGAGCAAACTACGCGACGCACAACGTGCTGTCTCTGGAGACAAAGAGGTTGATGATGATTACTGTACACAGTAATTTCTATGTTATATACATTTAATTTCTTATAGTTCTTTCAGACCTTCGAGTGTGAATTCCTTTCCTCACTTGTGTAACATCGAGTGTAAGATGGAACCCATAACCTTCTTATGTCCAAGTCATTATGCACACGCTTATGCATTACGCTAATCCATCCAACCTATGTTATATACGCACTAGATATTTTATTCCTATTTTTTTATCTGCAGGGTGGTGTCCAACAAATAGCCTCACATCTGGTTCACAAGATAGGAAAGAGATTTGTATATGTCAATCAACCTGTCACTCATATCATTCAGGTCTGTACGTTTGTCATAAAATGTTTCTTTTTATTTTTGTGATTGTTTTTTTTAGCTGTTATTTTAAATCAGCCCAATACAGCATTGGAACCAAGATTAATATATATATATATATAAACCGCAGCTGTGTACTGTCAACTTTACTATACAGATCAGAATGGTGGAGGATGACAGACCAAGATATGTCCAAACTCTCCACCTTTAATAAACTTGTCGGGGACTGCCTAGAGTAGTTGATAGTAGCTCGGTCTGCTAGCTGTGAGACGCCTCATAGCTCGGGTTCGAACCTACTGTCCGGCATTTGTTTGAGTCCCTGGTCTTACTCAGGACGATAACGTGAGTACCTCTGAAGTCGGAGAAAATCTGCCTGTATGGCGAAGGAATACTAATTACAAGTACATTGAGCACACGGCTGCCAGTGTAAAGTAATTTACAATGTGCGCGCTGCCATTTTAAGAAATTGGAAAACCGGATTTTCACGCAAAAATCAGTTTCAGAGATGAAACTTCGTCTGAGTTGAAAGCGCATGGGAAAAAAAAAAGAAGAAAAAAAAAGATAAACTTGTCTGTAAAAGATCTTAGTGTGTTCTTGCCAAATACTATCTCTAAGAACTGCTTGCACAGTGTCAATAAGAGAATATGAGCATCATCATCCAAAAGTGTCGCTGGAGATGGATCAAGCATGTGATCCACATGGAGACTAACTCTGTCATGAAAACTGTACTGAAATGGACACCATATGGGAAACAAAATAGTGGAAGACCCAAATTAACCTGGAGAAGAACAACTCATCTTCATCCAACAGTAGGTTGCCAAGAGACCGAAGAACATACCCATTATCCATCTTCACAAAATAGATGAGACTGCAGAAAACTATTTGATTGGCAAAACACGTAATCAAAAGTACTGTAGTTTTACAAATTACAAAAACAATGACAAAATACAGCAACGTTTCGACCAACAAGGCCTTCATCAAGCAAACGAACAAACAGGAGTGACAAATTTTTAAAAAACAAATGGACGACCAAATACAAACGTTTCTAATGAAAATCTGGGAATAAAAATTGTTTTTATTACTTTGTGATTACGTGTTTTGCCTTATCCATCTTAAACTCCTCAACAATCGATGCAAGCATGTCTGCTCTCTCGTTGCCTCAAACACCTACATGACCAGAAATGATTATGTTGTAGTCACTAATGTCATACATAGACAAACTGTATAAAGATATTAACAATCTGAGACTGACTACTGTTTGCTATTAAAATATTCACTTTAATAGTTGTAAACTTGTAGATAAAGAAAGAGAAATCTAATAAGGAATCATATTAATATTGAACTATTTCTCCAAAGAACAGCAAGTCTTTATAATCAAAATCTCTCATTTTATTCTGCTGTGTATGATTAATAGTAATTCTTGTAACTTGCTGAAGGGTCACCACTTCTTCAATGATTCAGTTGTGCTGCTTGTTTCTTGCCTTAATGCCATGTAGTGGTATCTGCCTGTGTTTGTAAGTTGTTGATTTGTTCCATAATGTAAAAGGTAAAAAAAAAAGGGTCCAAAGACAAAAAACTGACTTCATTGCGCCGGGTTTTATCCCATATGACTTGATCCCTCTCCGCAGAAATGGTACACCATCTGCCGAGAGTATTGCACAAAGCACGAAAACGTAGCCACTGCAACAATCCTATGCATCTATGGAAAAATGCACTTGTGAACAGAATGGCGCTGTCCTGATTCTGACTCACGAACTTTCGAACACAAGGCCAAGACTTAACCACAGAGACCTCCATAATATATCCTCTCACAGCTCTTGCAGGAGAAATATTTTTATGATAATTTGTATAAGATCACATGATATAATAGAGGCAATAAAGAACTAAAATAATAAATAAAAAGTTACGGCAGAAGGAACATTACATTCAAGTTGCAACTGTTAATCTGTTTCATTTTTACATCCTTGCTGTAATAGTCTATAGAAGGTGCCCGTATTGTGACATCCAACCATCTTGAGATTCTGTGTCAAAGAGTCATCATGGCAATACCACCTCATCATGCAGGTTAGTTCACTAAATTATTATTTATGTTTTGTTTGATTGTGTTCTCTTTTGCTTTCAATTATAGTTCCTCTGTTTCTTTCCTCACATTTCTTACACGTGTAGTATTGCCTGTATGTGATGTCCTTTTTTTTTATCTTAGCCAGTGATAATTCCACTTAGGATGAAAATAAAGGTAATAATGCCTTCCTACAGCAGATAAGCATACTTGTTATGAGAGCTGTACGTGTACTATATTTTTTTGCTACGTAAGATCTTTATATCACTGGGACCAGGTTGCTGCCCTGAAAGAAATTAGCAACCTGCTGCCTTGTGGGTTTTGGCTGGGGACAGCAAAAGGTTAACGGAGAGAGAACCCAGTAAACGCTGGTTGAAATCGAATACACCATCGAAGGATAAGCACCTGAGCTCCAATAGGTACTGAAAACTGTGCACGTACATCCGTTCTTGATGTTTGGTTTCTTATATATCACAATAGAATGATAACAGCGGCCTAAGAACGATCGCAAGAGAGAGAGACAGATATCATAGGGACAGCAAAAGAAGGGAAGACCGAGAAATACATGGAGACCAAATTTGGAGGCAGAGATCAACAATATAAAGAAGAGCTAGAGGGAGCTGCGGAGATAGCTAGAGATAGGAAGACTTGGCATGAGTTGGTTGAGGGTCTATCCCCCAATCCGGGTTAAAAAGCAGAGAGAGGGAGATCTTTATATGACCCTTTCAGTGAAACAACTGACAAAATTACATCTGTATACAACATTTCAAGCAAGTGAAAAATGGAGGGAAAAAATTAGGTAAAATATTTTACTATCCTTGTCACTTATTGTACTCAGTTTAAAATATAGACAAAACTGAATGTTTTATTTTCAGCTGCTATCACTTATCAGCCGCCTCTCCTCATGTCAAACTTGGCTTGTTACAGAGTGTCCATGCATTTTTGGTGAAGTTTGCTGTAACATATGAGGAGGTAAGTTGACATTCTTCCAGTTGTCTTTCTGCTCATGCTCAAATATAGGAAATACTGGTGGTCAGGCAGTTGCAATATTATTCTCTCATTCCTGGTTGCTTAGTTGAAACACAATAAGGTTTGGGTTTTTATTTCTCTTTCTTTTGTCCTTCTCTGCTTTTTTGCCGTTAAGCGTAGCAGATTTAACTGATCATCGGTTTCTGAGATAGTGCAGGCTCTGTCACTTGATATGCTGTCTGTAACTCCATCAATCCATCTTTTTCTTGGTCTGCTCCTTCCTCTTTATGATTTTATTTTCAGGTTGTACGCTCTTGCAATTTTTATTTCATATCTAAAATATAAAGATCAGCATGTCTTCAGCAAGCAACTTTATTTTGATAGTCTAAAATCCAGCTAGAAAACCTCACCCATCTTCTCTCTCCTTTCTCCCACTCTCCTTCTCCTAACCCAGCTTTCTCTCACTCTCCCTTTGTCTAACCCATCTTCTCTCTCCTCTTTCCTACTCTCCTTTCTTCCACTCTCCTTCTCCTAACCCATCTTTTCTCTCCTTTTCCCTAGTCTCCTTTCTCCCAAACTGAAAATATGCCATATAGTTTTCTTTTTGTTTAATTGTACTCTTAACTCTTACAGAATATAATTATTCTTAAGCTAGTTCATTTTGAAAGAGATGAACAGGCAGGTTTCTACCTAATAGGTTCAATACTGACCAGACAAGTATAATTCTTGATATCAAAGACTGAAACCACTCTACAACAAGGTGAATGAATAGTAGAAGAGTTTAACTGTTACTCTGATTTATTTTAGCCTTGACTGAATTTTCTCCCCCTCCCGGAAAATTACACTTGTGCTTTTAGCAAAACTAAATTATTGTTTCTAAATATCCCTCCAGATTAGCCTACCTTACCGTGGTTGGAGGGTTTGCGTGCCTTGATGATCCTTCAGGCTTGTCGGCGGGAGTCTAACTCCTGGCAGGTCTAACCAAGCTTGAACAGACTGAAGGTGAAGGCCAGACAAAAGGCTGGGAGCAGGATGGGGCCTCATAAGGTGACAGCGCAGAACCCACCGCGAGTGGTAAATGCTCTGGCTGCAACCAACCCATCCCCAACTATGGGTTAAATGCAGCCCTCCTCTCTCTTGAGGAGGCATCTTTTCTTGTCTTATCACCTACTTCTTTTACAATTTTTCTATCCTAGGTTAGACACAGTCTTCTCTAGCAGTAAGAGTGCTGAAGTCGGAGGCAACCAGCCAGAGAGCGCACTATAGCAATCAGGTTGCCACGCATACGCATATGAATATGTCTATGTATTTAAAAGATATGGTGCTCGCCCTGTGACGGACACTCAGGCAGGTGCAGTGTCGGGCCCTCTACCTCGAAAGGGCCCAACCCCAGCTACTGGATGTCCTTCTCATTTGCCCTGTGGAGCCAGGAGGCATGGGAATAGAGCAACTGGCCAATTTCTTAAAATAATGCACTGGAATGCTGAGGGTGTGAACAGCAAAAAGATGGCTACACAAAAAGTAGAACTAAAACTTATCCTAAATGAAGAACAAGTACATGTATCTGTTTCAAAGACCCACCTGAATGAAGATGTGCCTTCAAAGTCAGAGGCTTCCAGTGCTGCGTCAGACCGAAAAATAGAAGAGTGTGGAGTACTGACACTGTGAGAAACAACATCACCATTGTCAGTTTGAGGAGTACATGGAGGGTGCAGAATATCAGATGCTGCATCTTAGGACGGCAAGTACAGAGTTTCACTTAATCAACTACTACTGTCCAAGTGACCGCCCACTGGCACTGGCCACAATTTCAACAAGGAAAGACTCATAGTGTGCGGGGACTTCAGTAGTCACTCACAGAGCTGGGGTATGACCACATGGACAGTAGGGGCGAGGAGCTTGAAAACTGGCAGGATGACAACAAACTAATCCTTGTCAATCAGCCCAAAGATCAGCCAACCTTCTACTTCAGATCATGGCACACCACCTCTACACCAGACTTGGCATTTCACTCCTCAGACCTGGAATGGAACATTTCACGTGTTGTTGGGAAACAGCTAGGAGGCAGCGACCATCGGCCAGTATTTCTCACTGTTGAAAATCAACTCATCAGGGAGAGCAGCACTCTATCTAGGTGGAATTACAAGAAGGCAGATTGGACAATGTATAAGCATCGCACCAGTATACTGACACTAGGTCTATCTACTGACAAGGACATCAACAAGGTAGTTGATGAGTTCAGCCGATGCATAAAACAGGCTGCCTACGAAACAATTCCTAGAGGCTCAAAGCACTACACGCCTTACTGGAGCAGTGAATGGAACTACTGCACAATAATGTAGAAATTTCACGAAAGCAGGCAGAGACCACTCCATGCCAAGAACACCACAACAAATATCAGCATGCCAAGGCTATATTTCAAAGAGAGCAAAGCTGCAGGCCAGGCGGAGGAGCTGGAAGGAAAAAGCAGAGTCCTTAAACTTTGAAAGAGATACCAGGAAGCTGTGGAAGCTAGTAAAACAACTTAATGATGAAGGTACAGGGAGAAATCCCAAGATTGCATTAAACAAAGATGGAAACATCCTCACAGGAAAACAGGCAGCTGATCATTTTGCAGACTCCTTTGCTAAAGACAGCAATATTGAAATTAGCACAATGAAACATCGAGAGATTCGTGAGAAAAAGCAAAATGTATAGAGCAAGAAAAAAATACCTGAAGTGATGAAGACTCCAATCACATTTAAAGAACTGGAACTAGCAATATCCAAATTAAAATTGAGAAAATCACCAGGAGCTGATGGAGTGTCCAATGAGATGATTAAGAACTTAGGAACTGCAGCAAAAACAAAGTTACTGCAGATTTACAATAATTGTTGGATCTTGGGTCAAGTTCCACAGACCTGGAGAGAAGCAATCATGATACCGCTCTCGAAACCTGGAAAAGATAGTTCTTCTGCCTCCAGCTACCGACAGATCAGTCTTACAAGTTGTCTCTGCAAAACAATGGAACGTATAATCAATCTCCGACTGCAGTGGTATCTTGAAAGCGAAAACATTCTTGTGTCACAGCAGGCAGGTTTCAGGCAGTGCTACTCTACTGAAGACCAAGCAACGTACCTTTCTCAGGAGATTGAGGCAGCGTTCCAAGATAAGAAACTGGTACTAGCGACATGGATAGACCTAAGGAAAGCCTTTGACAAGGTTTGGAAAGAAGGACTGCTGAAGAAACTGAGAAATAGTAGAATAAAGGGTAGGATGTACAGATGGATAAAAGCATACTTACATAACAGAAAAGCCAGAGTGCATCTAGGTGGACTCAAGAGTAAAAAAGTTCTACTGCGTCATGGCGTCCCTCAAGGAGGAGTATTGTCCACCACACTCTTCTTGATTTTCATCAACGACCTGGTTGCTGAGTTACCACAGGGAGTAAAGTTGCAATGTACGCTGATGATCTGGTAATATGGTGCACAAATGAGTATGCAACAGTGGCCCCAAATTGATACAAGAGCTGTAGATGCCTTAACCCTCTGGACCCACCATTTTACACCAAATCACTTCCCAAATCCCAGCAAGGAAATAACCCACTGACATTCCACAGCATGTTTTTTAAATTAATAAAAAAACTATTGACCTAGGACACTCAAATTTGTGTCAGTGAACAAGAAAATGGACATAGTTTAAAAATAAACTTAATTAAAATGAATACATAAAAAAGAAGGATTGAAAAATGCAGTAGAAGTTGGTGGAAAAAAATTTGAAAAAAACACCAAAATTTTACTCGACAGTTCAAGACAGTGTACTCACCGAATGTCATAAATCCAGGTTGGAATGGTACTTGGAGTAACATTCACCTTTGCAGAGATGTATCTGGCAAATGTTACAACCATATACGCTTTCCTAGGGCGTTTCTTGCTGCCATAAAGGTGCTTTTCTGTTGCGGCACCAGAAACAGATTTACATTTTCCTGGCATGCGAATCATGCGGTGCGACGACTGATTGCCAGTGACTGGTACATTTGTAGGCAAAAGGGTTAGCTCTCCTCGTGACAATGTTGCCCTTCACGGGGTGATGCACAGAGAGCAAGCCTGAAGTCTATGTGGTCAATATCCTTAGCCTTTGGGTGTGGCGTGCAGTGGAATAGATTATCCAGCTATTGTGATGGAAGTCTGTAGGAGAAAATTAAATAGATATCTCCACCACTTAACAGACTTCCTTCCCACAGTGTAATATGAACAAAGCTGGTCAAACTTATCCACCCATAGACTTATTATAGGATGCCACGGTTGATGGTACCTGCAACTCCGTCTACCACCAGGGGCACGACGTGATACTGTTGTCTCTCCTGGCGTAGTATTGGTGCTCAACAAATTCACAATTCTCTTGTCCCCCCAGACAGTAGGGCCCCAATATTCCCCTGCTGCCTGTACAACACCGAACCTTTCTGCATTCGCTTTGTTGCAGTTGCTTTACAGTCAGCTGGCCAGCCCTTGCGATTTGGTCGTATTGTAGAGCACGAGTAGGTCTTCTTGTTGAGGAGATCCACCGCCAGCTGTAAAGAAGCGAAGTAATTATCATAATAAAAATGATGATATTTGTGAAGGTAAGGTTCTCCTACTTTGCAGACAACATAATGGCCTGATCCATATGGCATTGGATCATGAACCGCACCAACATAGACGTCGAAGTTTAGAAGGTAACCTGTAATCGAGTCCGCTGCACACCAGACCTTGATCCCCCAAGGGTTGGGCTTACCCTTGATATACTGTTTGAAGTTAAGACGACCAGTGTAAGGAATCATAGCTTCATCAACACTAATATCTCTGCCAGGGCGATAACATGAAGCTATGTTCCTTTTCACCATGTTGAGGAAAGGTCTTACTTTGTACAGCGGGTCGTAGTTCCTATGGCCTTTAGGGAACTGATTCCTCGAATCATTCAGGTGAAAGTACTGAGAAATTTTAGCAAATCTGTTTCTCGACATACATTTTGAAACCCCTACTTGATTCAATCGATCATCTGTGCTCCAGTACATTTTGTACTGTGGCAAAACAACAATGCCCATCAAGATATTGATGTGCATATACAGACTAATCTCAGAAGGCGTTACAGGTACCAGTACTTGTCAACATTGCCGGGGGTTTTCCCTGACGTTGAGCGGCATACAAGTTGGTCTGATCAACAGCTAACTGATAGAAATCCTCATTAACTATCAGGCTAAAATAATCAAATGGATCAGCATCCTCACCTAAGACGTGCACAGGCCCACAGTCTTCGACAAATGGCTCGACTTCAACTGGGGAGGTGGCATCACACCAACGATCACAGTTAAAAACCGGCAAAATAACGGTCTCCTCATCAGAACTTGAAGCCTCATGGTCTGAATCAGAGAAAGGGACATCTATGTCATTTTCCCACATCAATACTTACGAGTATCCTTTCTAACTCGATGAAATGTCCATGAAAAGATATATCAGAGCTGTCACTATCGTTGTCATAATTAGTAGCCATTTTCAGAAAATTTTTGAAATTTTTACAGTCGATTTGAAAATTGGAGATAAAATACAGAACCTTTCAGTAGCGCGTCCAGAGACTAAAAGAAAGTAGTTCCGTTAGTAAATGCCGGATCTGAAAGTCCGTTATAAAATTGGTTGATTAGTTGTAACGTAAAGCGAGTTACAAACTGACAGTAAAAAAAAGTTGTGTATTTTCGTGTTTGGGAGGGACCACTATATAACAAAATCCGGAGATTTTCGTTTCGGGATCGATCCAGTTAACCTCATGGGCAAACAGATGGTGTGTCAGGATCAACACAGATAAGTGCAGCACTACACTCTTTACTCTCTCTCCCAAACAAAAGCTGGCACCATTAAAATAAATGGAGAACTGCTTAGAGAAGACAAGCAACCCACCTATCTCGGAGTTACATTCGATGATAGACTGACGTGGAAGCAGCACATCAACAAAGCAGCAGCAAAGGCCAGGAGGAAGTTAGCCATCCTGAGAAAGTTAAGTGGAACCACATGGGGCGCCAGTCAAAAATACTTAAAAATATTTATCAGCAGGGCATACGACCACACCTGGAATATGGGTCAGCTGCATGGTGTCCAGCATCAAACACCACATTAGGAGAACTGGATAAGGTGCAAAACCAGGCGCTTCGTGTCATCACAGGAGCAATGAAAACAACACCAATAGTGGAGATGGAAAGAGTGGGGGAATACAAGCACTGAGAGAACGCAGAGACACAAAAGTGATGGCGCAGGCAGAAAAGTTTCTGAGTATGCCAAGCCACCCAATGGAAAACAGATTCCAAAATCTAGCATTGGGCGGCTGAAAAGAAGCAGCTTTATTCACCAGGCCAAAAGACTGAATAGGCAAACCTCAGACCTACCAAAAGTTGGCATTCCCTAAAGTCTGTTCCAGAGCAAACCCCTTGGAGAGAGGAGACTGAACCAGAAGTATGTATCCAGACAGAAGTGAAAGGAATATTCGACAAGGATGAGCAGAACAGCATACAGCGCAAGACAGTCACTCTCAGTTTACTTGATGAAGAATACCCACATGACCTCTGGGTCCGGGTATACACGGATGGGTCAGCAGAAAATGCAGTGAAGAATGGAGGAGCAGGAGTGTACATAGAATACCCAAACAACGCTAGAGATGCGATTAAAGTACCAACGGGAAATTCTGTCACAACTATGATGCAGAAATTCAGGCAATCAAGGTGGCAACTGAAAAACTGTTGAATACCAGACCCGATCCTCAACCTGTTGTATTTTTGACTGATGCAAAATCAGCACTCCAAGCACTTCAGTCCAGAAAATTGCCAGATCTACAGACCCTACTGTCTAAATTGTCCAAGCATCGCAGGGTCGGCTTGCAGTGGATACCCTCTCACTGTGGAATACCAGGAAATGAAACAGCAGACCGATTGGCCAAGGAAGGTGCTGCAGGAGAGCAGCCGGATGTGCCAGTTACCTACCACCAAAAGAAAGGATGATTAAATCAATGAGAAAGCCACAAATACCAACACAAGACGATTACTATAATATGAGCAGATTGGAACAAGTTGTTATTCTGCGCCTTAGAACAGGACACAATCGGCTCCGCAGCCACATGTATATAAAATTCAAGATTGGCAATTCAGCCATGTGGACAGGCAAACCAGACTGCAGAGCACATACTTCAAGACTGCCCCGAATATGATACACTGAGGCAAACTCACTGGCCTAACGAAACAACACTCGACATAAAACTACACGGACCTCTGTGTGAGCTACAAAAGACAGTGAAGTTCATACAAGAGACAACATTGAATATATAGACATATTTCAAGCGAACGAAAGGAAGGAAGGAGGTTTCTAAATATGATTTACAATATAACTTATTATATATTAAATTGAAGACAACTGGATGCAGTTTCATACAATCTTTACTGTATTAGTAAATATAATTGCAGTGTTAATTATAGAGGAAAAATATTAGCATTCATTAAAAATAAAAATTGAAATTGGTAGAACAAAAATCCAACTTATGAAGGGTCTTGATGAACAATTGGTTGAATAAACAATCCTGACTACTCTCTTCATATTGGTAATCCATATATGAATAAATAAACATTAAGGAAATCGTGATTCAATGCATTGTTTATTAACTGTTTGCAAACTAGCATCATGACCATTCATAAAAATCTCTACGTCTTTTTTTTATCACATGGGTATCCTAGAATGAATGGTAACTCCATTTCACTTCTAATTAAGAGTTTCGGTTAATATAAAAGTAGAATCGAACAAAACGTAATTGAAAAACAACAAAATAGTACACATCATGTGAGTGACTTGTCACCCATGCAATAAGCCATATTTACATTCAAGTGACGCGTCGTATGGAATCAGTTAAATATTAAAGACAAGATGGGTATGATAAAACTTTTCTTATTTACTATCTCAGGCTTTCTGGAAGCAAGACAACAACAAGTTCCACTATGGCTTCCAGGCTGTTTTAGAAAGTCAAGACTTTGGTCCTGTGGGTATTGTTTATGATGCAACATCAGGAAGAGGCAACCCAGCTCTTGCTGGCTTTGTTTCATCATCACATTGTTTTGATAATGATGTGAGTATGACATATTTGCAACACTTCATTTATTTATTCTGCTAGAATAAAATTACCATTAACTCCTTGTGGACCAAACGCCACAATATTTGGGTTGACACCTTTTAACAGGAGCCAAGCTAAAGGACGTTTTTATTCTAAAAATAAATGGCTTGTAAAAACATAGCTTTTGCCCTGGTCCACTAAGAGTTAATTTATCATTCTGCTTTTATATCTCATGATCATATAGTCACATTGTATTGGTGATGCTAAATGTATAAATATGTTACATAATTTCTCATTATTTTGAGACAGCGATCTAAGTTTCATGAACTGTAGACAAAGAAGAATTGAGAAATATGGTCAAGATGGTGCAGCTTGCTGGAGGTGTATTTCAGTTGGCCTCTAACGGAAGTCAATGGGGAGACTTCTTAGAAGTATACTTGGACAGACCTGGAAGGATATGATTAACAATAGAAGACTTCAAGGAGTAACTAGTCTGGAAGACATAACTAATGAGGTGTAATGGAGACAATTGTGACGGATTGGATATGTGCTCAGAATGAGAAAATAAAGACGTCCAAGACATGCAATGCAATGGACACTGCAGAGACAGAGGAAGAAAGAAAGGGATTGGGACACATAGAAAGCAACTATTGAGACAGAACTCAAAGACATGCATAGAACTAGGTTTGAGGAAGAAAGGGGTCTTTGTGGCTAAGTGGTTAAGCCCTTTGCCTTGTGAGTCGAAGGTTGTGGGTTCGAGTCTGGACCGTGCCATTCTGTTCACGAGTGCAGTTTTTCCAGAGACCCTAGGATTGTTGCTGGAGCTACGGAGTTCGTGCTTTGTGCAATACTCTCGGCAGGTGGCGTGCCATTTCTGCGGAGAGAGACCGAGCCGTAAACCCGGTGCAATGAAGTCTGTCCTTCGGCTTTTAAACCTTTTTTTTTTAGGAAGAAAGACAGGCACAAGATTAAATTGAGGAAACATTTTTGTCTCTGCCGATGTGCCCTTGGGCACTCGAGGACTGATGATGATGATTCTTTCCAGTTTTTTATGTCAGTTTTTCATTCCTTTCCGAGATTCTTCTTCACCATTCAGCTCCCAACGGAGCACAGGTTTTCAACAAACTTCTTCCTCTCTCCTGCCATCCCTTCTAATTCTTTCCATGTTTTACCTATCCTTTTAATATCAGCCTCCAGCTCTCTTCTCTAGATATGTCTAGGCTCTCCCTACTCTCTTTCCCTGCAGGTTCCAGAACAGTGCCTGTCTTGCAATACTTCCAGTTGGTTTTCTCAATATGTGTCGTATTCATCGCCAGCATCTCTTCCTTAGCTCTGTCTCCACTGGTATCTGCTTAGTTATTTCTTGAGATCCCCATTCATAATCTTATTATACCATCTCAGGCCCTCTATTCAACATAAACATCCATTTATGAAGGTCTGTAGTTTTCTGGTGGTTTCTTTTGTTGTCTTCCATGTTTCGAGCCATAGAACAGCACTGACTTCACAGAACCTTTTCAAGATTGATTTGTACAAATTAATGTTTTTCTGGATTCCTGTGACAAATATATTTTGGTTGAAATGTTGTTTCTGATGAAAGTCTTTCATCTGATGAAAGATAAAAGGAAATGTTATGTCACCAGATGCTTTAACAACACATTTCACTACTTTTAAACAGCCCAAGAACAGAAGAGCAATCATAATGAGATTGATTGAAAATTTACTGGGTCCAGAATGCATGAAGATCTTGGAGTTCTCGCAGATGGACTGGAGCAAGGAACCCTATAATGGAGGATGTTTTCTAAAAAGTCTTATGCCTGGAACAACCAAATATTTCAACAGTGAACTAAGGGAACCTTTTGATCGGTTAGTCATTATTATATTGTTAAAATCATTCTTGTTTCTAAACTGTTGTTTTGTTATTTTTAGTAAACATACACAAGGTGGTAGAGCGTGGTAGCGTAGTTGTTAGTGAACTCGCTTCTCAAGGCTGGTGGTCGGGTTCAACTTCCGCAGTGTGCGTGGAATTTTCCGACCCGACGGCTCTCAGGTCGACCCAGCCGCAACTGGGTACCAGACATGCTCTGGGAAAGTAAAGGCGGCGGCGTGATGTTGACCACATCACCCATCGTGTGCCGACAGTCAATGAAAAATACAGGCCTAACACTGTATTGACCTATATACCACGAGGTATGAAAGGGCTCCTTTACTTACTTTACACAAGGTGGTATGAGATCAAAATGAAACAACAGGAGTTCATTAATTATTAGAAAACACATGTATGATGAGTTTGAATGTGGGTATCTGTGGCGTGGAGGTTGTAATTTAAGCAAAACATAAAACTCTGTATACTTTATGAAAAGGAAATTTGTATTTCTTCTTTCCATCTTCGGGTCATAGTGAAGAGATACAAGCTGTTAGTACAATCCAGTACCAGTCGCTCTCCCCAGTTTTGTGTCTCTTAGAGAATTGTAACACAGCTGTCAATTAAAAGGCAAAGGATTGTCGCATTGCACCAGGTTTTTCCATATGAATCAGTCACTGTCAACAGAAATAACATGCCGCCTGCCGAGAGTATTACACAAAGCGCAAACTCCATAGCTCCAGTAACAATCTTAATAGATCTCCTAGAAAAATGCACTCACAATCAAACAACGCACGTTAGATTCAAACCCAGCGCCTTCAGAATGCAAGGCAAATTGCTTAACCACTTCACGTCAGAGATTCTCATATATATACTTTTTACTGTGTGAGATAACTGACTAAAATTACAATATTCCTTGCCAATGTCTGAGATAGCAGACTTAACTTCATTCCGTACTAACTACAGGACACTGCGCCAAGCATTGTTTCATATAAAATTAGTGCTCAATTTACATCAATGCATTCTGATTCAATTTTTGTTTTTATAAACAGCAAAGCTTTCTATTTCTACATTGTGGTTCAATCGGGAATTTGGTAAAATGCGTTTATTGAATTAAATGTATAAATTTTCAAACTGGAAGCTCGGCCACATCATATTTTTCAATTTGGTAGTGAATGTGTTAAGAATTCAATGTTTTTTTCCTATGTTAAGATAGGAGAATTAAGATTGCAATCTTCCTTTCCAATGTCTGAGATAATAATGACATATTTCAGAGTGCACTTTGGTGGAACAGAGTCTGCCACTGTTTGGTGTGGATTTATGAATGGCGCAGTACAATCAGGGTTCAGATCAGCAACAGAGGTATGAAAAGTTTTTCTATTGTAACTTGTAACTGTCTGTAAATATCTACACAGATAACAACAAAGAAGATTGTTGGAGGCGGTAGACTGTCTGTTTTAATTTAGAAAAGCTCTGATAATTAACTTTTTGTACATGCCCCATGAGGTTAGCGGTAGTGAAAGTGCTTATAGGGAAAAGATGTGGTTTCAATAGGGTGATATGCTGGGGTAGAGTAGCATCTGGCCGAATGGATTAGAGTGCGGCTCCCATGCAGGAGACCCATGTTCAATTCATGGTACAGCCAAGGATTTTTTTATGTTGTGGACATAAATGAAAAATCTTAACCTGAACGAGCTCGCGCAGACTGCACTAGCCATGCGGTCATTAAATTCCCCAGGCTCTTGTCCTACACCACCCGTAAAAGCGGTACTACAGGCAGTACCTATAGTTTTTGGTTTTTTACGACATGCTGGGGTAGTAATAATGAAAGATCTGAAATACTGGTCTCAGGTGCCTATAGTGGAAGTATTTGATTTTTAGTGATGCAACATACTAATGTCTCTTCAGGACCACCTTTACTTCATTATGATAATTCAACCACCTACGAAAATAATATCTTGAGAATTAAACCTACAGCCTTCGGAACACAAGGCAAGGGCTTAGCCACAGAGACCCATATTGCAATGTCTACTGCTTTGAAACTGGTATGTGTAAAAAGATAGTTTCTATCACATTTGTCAGCAACTGGAAATTATAATTATCAAATTGTTAAAATGACAACAATAATTATGTGAATTTGTTTCAATTTTTCATTCCAGGTGCTCTATCACCTTCGACCCCTTATCGTGACCTCTCCTGATCCCGACATCATCAGTCTGAGAGAAGAAGTATCACAGAAAGGACATGCTAATCATTCATGGCTGACATGGGCTGTATTAAGTCTTAGCTTTGCTTCCATAGTTTATTTCTTGACTAAAGGTAGTAGTCATCTATCACCTCCTACATTTGTGAAAAATATACAACTGGTGTTTGACACGGATCGATTTAGCTAAAATTGTCAGGGAGTGTAGCAGCCGTTTATTGTCGCCATGTCTCTTTTCCATTATTTATTGTGTGGTTGGAATTTGACCAGGTTGTTATTTTTTTGTTGTTATCTGATTTTCTATACGCATCTCAAACATATCATTGTTGATTTTCTAGAGCTGTTTATGTTCATGGAAGGTCTTTCACATTGTAGCAGAGTTTATAATATGACCAATCTTTATGTCTTTATAATATTGCATTCTTTATGATGGTCATTGCTGTGGTATTGAAAATTGTATCAAATTGTATGCTCTTTATTTTTTACAAGCATATTGTGTAATTAACTGGACTAAAAGTACAACGAATGGATAACTGAGCTTTGGTTTTTAGGGGGTTAGAAATGCTTGTCCTTATATCTTTTATTATACGGTATCCTTCTTGCGGAGCCACACAGAAAAAGTATGAGTACAAAGCAAGAGGAACACCACGCAAAAGATGGAGCGACGGCATCAAGAACAGCCTTATGAAAATATATATCAGCTTACAACCTGCTTTAACACTTTCACTGCCACCCATTTTCAACCAAGTCTGGCTCACTGCCACGCTATTTTTGGGCATGATCAGTTTTTGGGTGACAATTTTAAAAAATCGTAATAAACTTAGGACTTTTAAACTATGGAATAGTATTCATATATTAATAATCTACTAAACTGTCTATATGTGGAATCTATTCTTTATAATCCACAAGCTATTGTAGTAACTGATATCCCCATACCTATCCACAGTATGATATGCCACCATTTTCTAGATGGGTGTCCATCACCTACTCCTGTACCTGTGGGAATATCTGCTATTGATCTATAAACTTCGTCACATGAATCACAGTTCAAATTCATATCACATTCAGAGTTCATTTTAACACTATCACTGGCTAAAAAGTCAGAAAAGAGTCATTTTGGACATCACTATTCATCAGCTAACGTCAGCCTTATTTTCTT
Organism: Arion vulgaris; assembly: GCA_020796225.1. Lineage (NCBI taxonomy): Eukaryota > Metazoa > Mollusca > Gastropoda > Stylommatophora > Arionidae > Arion > Arion vulgaris. Next base: position 14,663,223 of record CM036757.1, read on the forward strand.
ATGAAAAATTGTGAACAAATCATTCAATATCGGACTTATACCTCGTTTACCGTGATTTGCAAACTGAAAACAATGTTGAGATTCTGCACTCTTTGAGAAGCTCGACGTCGAGGAATTTTTAATACAGTAGCAAGAGTCGCGGTTTTACGCAAGCGGGGCATGGAAACCTATTCTCGCTACGTAGCTTTAAAAGCTTTGGGGCTCATTCTTGCTTCCCGTTTATAAGGGGAAAGACAATCAGAAGTGTCGCGGACCATGTCGGATGACAAGTCTCATCGACAGCAGTGAAAGAGACTTGGTCTTTCATCGTCAGTGGTAGCGAAAGTGTTAGAACAAGACACACAAGATCACTACGTTTCTCCTTCCTCTCCCCACACTTCTATAAAAATTAAAAAAAGTAAATGGTGGAAGAGAAGATCCTTCTTGCTAGAGATCAAGAGTCTTTCATGCAAACTGTGATGAGAGCGATGTTGATCAAACAACATGAAATGATCCTTTCTAAAGGCTTTGGAATATATTGGGAATATAATTTATTACACCGCCCGGTCGGTTTGCCGTCTCTTCCTGGTATTCCACAGATTTTCCTCCTTCAAACGTTCCATATCAACCATATGTTAACCACTCTGTGTGATTTGTATGTGATCTGAGCCTAAGAGCGATTGGACGTTGTGCCAGTTATGCGCCTACAAGTAGGCCATCACATCCGATTTATGCGATGCTTTTTATTTACTAGGGTAGCTTCCTAGGTCCTACATCAGTAGCCTCTTATTACACATGCCATTGTAGGTCGCAGTGGTACTATTCTTTGCTTTCCTTGCAGGGCCTGGCACAACAGGGGTGATTCCACAGATAAATTGTTTCTACTTTATGTCAAACTTTAGCTGGTTGCACAGTTGAGACAATAGGGTCTGTAGACCTGACAATTTTCTCTACTGATGCTTCGGTACTGCTATCTGACAAAAATACAACATATTGTGGACCGAGATTGATGTTCAAGTTTCTTGGTTATTACCTCGACTTGCTGGAATTCTGCATTATAGTTGTAACAGAAACTCCCTGCTGCTACTCTGACTGTATCCCTAATGTTGTTTAGGTAGTCTTTGTACACCCCTGCTTCTCCATTATGTGCTGACCCATCTGTGTAATCATTCAAGAGAAAATGTAAATAATTTTGTTTCTTGCTTTCTGTGATAACACTCCATGTTTTTATGACTGCCGTGTTCACTATAACCAGCTCCCTCTGGTGTTACAAATGACAATCAGTGTGATTTTAATATTTGTTCACTTCTCTCAGTAATTTGTTATTTTTATGTTACTGTCAACAAATGCCTAATAAAATCATATCATTATTACTCAGAAAATGTTAAAATTGCTTTCTGGCTGCTGTTTGATTTATACTAACACATTTCTTCCACCGATGTCACTTGTATTGTCTCTAAGATGTCATATCACATGATTGGTTATTGAACTGACGTCACAGCACTCCGGAACGACCCATAGGTATCACATATGTAGGAGCTAAAATGGTTGTAATCATATCGCACATTCAACTTATTTATTCCATTATTTTACCTCCATATGTGATGGTGTTTTCTTCTTTTCTTTTTGAACCACACCTCCACTCTCCCAATTTTCCTGTCTATTCTGCATGAGTTCAGATCATCTTGCAAGTATCAAATGTTATTTGCTAGAATATTTATTAGCACAAATTTATAAATCTGTGGTTGGCTATTTACAATATTTATATTTTAGTCAGGACTGTAAGTCCTCAACGTTGCTGGAGAAATTATTCTGTTTTTATGACACTATTACAGTTTGTGAGCCGCTGCAGGCGTGGTTGTTGATGAACTGCGCTTCTCAAGGCTCGTGGTCTGGGTTCAGCTCCCGCAATGCGCAGCAAAATTTTCGACCTTTGACGGCTCTCAGGTCGAGCCAGCCTCAACTGGGTACCAGACATGCTCTGGGAAGTAAAGGCGTAGGCGTGATGCAGCCACATCACCCATGTCGTGTACCAGAGCTGTCAATGTGCGAAAAAATACTAGGCCTAACACTGTGTTGGCCTACTCTCTGGTAAATTCAGGGAAGGGGAGATTGTGACAGACAGAGGGAGAAGATGTTGAATGGCCTGGCATCACGGTTCGACACAAGATTGATGTCATAACTAATTACATGCACCAAGCAGAAGAGTTGTGGGAGAGTTTGTGATGGCTACGCTGCATGGCACTTGATTGATTGATTACAGTATTGATTTATTTATACCTCATATTTGAATCTATAAATTTTGTGTATTGCAATACGATCTCTTGCTAGTTAAAGGCAGTATAGTTTGACTATTTCAGGCTATATTTTACCGTTACTGTTATTATAAGAACCTGCTTTTATTTAGCAGTTGTAATTAGTCATTCCTCTTGAACAGAATTCCATATCAAAGAACATGTAAAAACAAAGTACTGTAGTTTACAAAACAATACACAGAAATTGTTCAATTGAAGATCTTTATAAAGCAAAAATTACAGCAAGTGAAGAAAGTCACTTCTTGGCTGAACATTTAGTAGAGATTGAACGAGTTGCCCAGGATAGAGCAGTATGAAGAAATTGTTTGCAGTAAATTATTGTGTGCTTGCTTTAAAACTTGTTCAGACATATCTTCCCAAGATTCACATTTCTATGGAAGTAACTGGGGCAAAAAAAAAAAAAAGAAAAACTTATAAACAATTTTGTGCCCATTTGTGCTCCCAAATTCTGCTGTTATTTGCATGTTCCTAACTATAGGCATACTGAACTAAGCGGTCACAGATAAAATGGTGATGTTCTTCCAGCAGGATGGGGTAGGACAACAGATGGCTTTATTTTTTCAGTAAATACCCCACACACACACACACACATCTGTCCACCAATGATGGGAACATCAGTGAACAAGAATTCGACATCCAGATGAAAAGGGGCTATGGAAGACAATCCATATAGAAAACAACTCAATCTGTTGCAGATGGGTGTGCAAGCTTCGAAAGTGAAAATAGTGAGTAATTTATCAGCAAGCCACTGGTACATATTATGCATACTCTTCGATATCTGTTGGGGAGACTGAGCACCTATAGGTCTGCCCGGAGTACAAAGACAGTAGTTTGATAACCAAGCACTACACTGAACAAATAAAGAATCCAAAGAGATGTATAAATCTCACAGCAGATCAACAAAAAATCAAATAAGATAAAGACACAATGCACACAAATAACATTTTCATTTGTGTATTTAAAAACTTGTTATAATTAAATTATTTACAAGATGGGTATGACACTTGAGCTGACTGGTTTTGAAAGGTCATCTGAAATATCACACCACATATAACATTCTAAGTCAAGTGACATTTGACTTTTGGGAATACTAAATTTTCCCCAAATTATGTGATTTCTTTCCACTGACATGAACTTCTTGTGGAACAAACGTCCTACGGCTTTGGGTTGGACACCTTTTTCCTGGGAACTACAACTAAAGGGCTTTTTTTAATTCTAAAAACAAATGGTTTGTAAAAACATGGCTTTTGCCCTAGTCCACTAAGAGTTAAAGCTATACAATAATACATATTCCGATATAGAATAGTTGTTATAATAGACAAGTTATTCAGTTCTGATATAGAACATGTTATAATAGACAAGTTATTCAATTCTGATGAATAGTTGTTATAATAGACAAGTTATTCCAGTTCTAATATATAGAATATGTATTATAAAGTTATTCAGTTCTGATATAGAATATGTTATAATAGACAAGTTTCAGTTCTAATATAGAATATGTGTTATAATTATGTATTACTGGTATCTGTATAATTACCTTAATCTAGTTCAAAGTTTGATTTCTACTACAGCAATAATATGCGGATTTTACATACTCAATATTGGAGATTTGTGTCCAGAATATATATCAAGTTGATCTTTATTATTTGTCTGTGAATATTTAAAACATATTTGAATGAAGAAACTATAATATATTAAAGTATCTAATTAGTAATGATTATAAACAGTTTGCTTTTTCTCTCATCGTATCATCCACTACTTGGTCTATCAACTAGGCAACTTCAGCATCCTTGTGTCTTATTAGTGCTGTCTTTTATTCTTTCTCTCACTAATATATTTTTGCCTGCAACAGTTGCTAACTTTCTGCAATCAACATGTTGTACTTGTGTTTTCTAGATGAAATGTTCTGGTAACAAAATTATTAAAAACCAAAAAAAAAAACTAGTTACTGCCTGTAATACTGCTTTTTTAGGACAGGAGGGACATGAGCCTGTGCAATTTAATGGCTGCATAGCTAGTTCAGCCATCATTAAATTGTTCAGGTTAAGATTTTTCTTATTGCCTCACAAAATAAAAAAACTCCTTGGCCATACCAGAGATTGAACCTGGGTCTCCAAAATGGGAGTCTGCACTCTAATCCATTCAACCAGACACTCCTCCTGAAATGATATTTAAAATGATCTTTTTTAGTGTATAGATTTCATTTAATAAATAGTAGTGATTCTATTGATAAACCATTATTCCCACAATATTGATTTTAAAGGGTATTAAGTAACAATAACCTCATAACGATACCATTTAACCGACCAGGAGGCCCACCTGCCCAGCGTGTTTCGTAGCGCGTTGGACCTGTGGGTGACTAGCCCTCTATTGTCATGCGAGTTCGATTCGCGGGCTGGCAGAAAAGCCACAGATTCACGGTGTTAGAAGTGGCACCGAACCGAGAAGAGATTCTGATGTCCATGGCACCGGAGCTGAAAGCTCAAGTGCTTCTGGATGGAAAAAGAAAAAACACCAGGAGATTGTCAATTTGAACCAAATATACTGGACACAGTACAGGAATACCTGTCACAGACGAGTTAATATTGCTTCAAATACAGATGCTATAACTATCTGAATCAACGATACTGAATGTAATCTGATTTATTTTTTAAAGTTGACTTTGAAATTGGATAAATATTTATAAATCTTACTGTCATCAAATGTTGTCATTTAATAATAACCATCAGTTACTTATAATAGCAAAGGATCTAGGTAGAGCCCAGCCTTAGTGGGTACCAGAAAGAACTGGGAAGTAAAGGCCGCGGCGGAATGTTGACAAATCCACCACATCATGCCGACGTCCAATAGAAAATATGGGCCTCACTGTACTACCCAATATACCATGTGGTGTATAAAGGGTTATGACTTTATAACTTATAATAACACCTTTAATTAATTTGTTAGGAGCAATAAATAGGTCCCTGAATATTGTAAGTTAGTAATTGTGTTATTGCATGAGACTGTAATCTGATCATATTGTATAACACAAATGGCTAACTACAGATCACACCCAGTTTGGTATACTCTGCTATCTACATGAGTCACAGTAAGTGGCCCGATCTTTAGACTCAACCAAGGAAAAATAACATTAGATTGAGCTTTAACAACAATAGCATAATTTATTATTGTCAACACCTCTTTTTAGACGGTGTAGGACAGGGGGGATCATATACACCATGGCGCCAGTGGTTACCGAGGCCCAAATTTGGGGTGTAAAGAATAGAACCACTGTTACCTGCCACACATGTCGTAGGCGACTAGGAAGTTTGGCTGAAATCGGATGCATGTCCACCAGGAGTACTATGAAACAAATGCTTTTGAAAGCGGATGCACCAGGCGTAAAGGCGCATAACATGGTGCAACGACCCCTACAATGAGAATGGGGATAAATGGATTCTATGGTCGCCAATCTGCCTCGGAGATAAAGCCACGCAGTAAGAATGTCAGACCTACCATCACAAGGGTGGCCCAAACTTACTGCAGGAAGAGGTTTAACAAGCGGGAAGCAGAAATGGCAAGGATATCCTACTGAACTTGCCCCCAGTATGCAGACTTGAGAAGAAAGAGGTGGCCCACTTACACTAGCGTCCAGACAAACTGTATGGCGTGGCTGATAATCTGAGGCAGGCATTGCCTTTATTGAGAATCAAATCCCAATCTAGTGAGGAAATGAAAGAAGATATACCTGTAGAATTTATTAGCTAGTGCAGTCGCAGCGAAACTTTTCTGTTGAGCTTTGCCTTACGACAGAACAAAACTCCTTGGCCTTATCATGGATTGAACCAGTTCTTCGCATGCGAGCGCGCTCTAATCCCATTCAACAGGCAGCTCACTGAGATTTGACCTTCAGCATTGTTTATTTATTTTATATCGTATAATATGTAATACATCAAAATACTAAAACCAACTGGAATAGCACCGTTTATTATATACAAGGTTCATAAAACAACATCCACCACTTGCTTCATCCATACAACTTGTTCCTATATCTGCGTATTCGTATGAAACTTTGACCCTCATAGTGACAGAAAGATATAATATACCATTGATTTCATGTTTTATACAAGATCTTCATCACATGACAAGTAAACATATATGAGATTCTGATTTGAAGACACTAATCGGGGTTGGTTGAAAGACAATGTGAAATATTTTCTTGCAATCAATCACAAAAGAAATGATCATGCTAAATTTATATATATAACTTATTTGTTAAACTACCTTTTGTTTTATCCAAGTGAGAAACATTCATTCAATTTCTGAATGTGTCATAATTCAAGTTAAATAATTCTAAAATGAGGTATTTTGAGCGGCACATTTGGTGGAACAAAGAACACCAATCAACTGATTGATCTTGCAATTTATTCTCATACATCATAGTACTTACTTTACTTTTCTCTAATGCTGTTTTGCCTTTACAGCATCAGGATAAGAAGAGATTTCTAGAACTGCCTTTTGTGCACTTAGTAATAGTGGTTTTGTATAGTACTAAGTGTATGAAATAGGTTGGAACTGTTTTCTTTTAGTATATAGTAGCTTTTTACCTATGACACAGCTCCTTGTGGTTATGAATGTTCTAGTCAAAGCATTGTTGGTGTAAATGTTCTTATATGTAGATATACACTTCCTAAATGTTGTAAAATAGTGATATTAATTGTGAGTGGAAGTTGAAATTGTTAGTGATTATTTATTTCAACAAGTAGAAGAAACAGTTACTACACCACATTCAATCAAATTAGTATCTGTGTACACACAAACACAGCTGTGACCATTTCATTACTTATTGTGTACACTTATTCGTACCACAATTGATAGGGGTGATGCAGGTCTTAAATACATAGAAGTATGAGAAAACAGAAAGTGCATAATAATCAATACCTCACATAAAATAGGTCAGCTTAGCAGCCAGGTAGTATAAATTTGAACTGGTCCATATTCTTGACATGGTGCATTGATTAAGCTGCCTCGCTACTAAGATACTTATTACTGTAAGATTAAGATTTTGTGTCAATAGATGAAGACATGGCAAAACATCTATACCTGTCCCAACCTTATAAGTCAGTTTGATTATCCAGCAGGTCATCTTTTTAATATGGTCCCTGGTTATCTAGTAAAACCATCTTTTCAACCATGAGCCTGGTTATCTGATAAAACCATCTTTTCAACCATGATCCCTGGTTATCTAGTAAAACCATCTTTTCAACCATGATCCCTGGTTATCTAGTAAAACCATCTTTTCAACCATACCTGGTTATCTAGTAAAACCATCTTTTCAACCATGATCCCTGGTTATCTGTATTAAACTTATCTTTCCTTCATGATCCCTGTTCCCAGTAAAACCATCTTTTCAACCATACCTGGTTATCTAGTATCATCATTTCAACCATGAGCATAGTTTATCTAGTAAAACCATCTTTTCAACCATGATCCCTGGTTATCTGGTAAACTACTCTTTTCAACCATGATCCCTGGTTATCTGAAGTAAAACCATCTTTTCAACCATGATACCTGGTTATCTGATATTAAAACCATCATTTTCAACCACCCAGAGCACTGGTTATCTAGTAAAACCATCTTTTCAACCATGATCCCTGGTTATCTAGTAAAACTACTCTTTCAACCATGATCCCTGGTTATCTAGTAAAACCATCATTTCAACCATTTGCCCTGGTTATCTAGTAAAACCATCTTTTCAACCATGATTCCTGGTTATCTAGTAAACTACTATTTCAACCATTTGCCCTGGTTATCTAGTAAAAGCACTTTTCAACCACGGGCACAGATGTCTGGTCGAGTCATCTGTTAAAAGCCCTGGTTGTCTAGTGTAGACATCCTATCAAACCTATGTTAATCTTGCAAGAGTCATCCTATCAAGTTCACTCTCAACTCTAGTTATTTCAGAAATATACATTTATCTTCCTGTTCTGGTTATCACATCAACCAAAACTTACCTACCCTGTATACATAATCAATGATATAAAATAAACATCCCAATAAAATGTTCTCAATGTTAAACAATCCACAAAGGAAACTCTGAATACAAAGTATTTTATCAAATATTTGAGAAGAAACAATTAATCTGAACATTATTATACTGTAACATGTTCTAGATATATGAACATTCATCAGTTTACATTTATCATCCATGTTTGAAAAACAGATGAATTAAAAATACATGATTATAAAAATTGTCATATAAACATTTCATGACTGCTAAATATTTCAGCTGTTTTTGACCTTATATTAAGTTAGGTAGTTCAACATGTGTTCAACTGGAAGGAGTCTAGTGAGGTTCTTGTAAAGTATAGAAGATTCCACAAAACAATATTTTTCTTGTTGAGTCAACCACTTCCATGTACTTTTTTGTGATTATTCCTCTCACCTTCTTTCCTGATTTTTTTCCTCGATCCAGAAGCACTTGAGCTTTCAGCTCGGTGCCATGGACATAAATAACCCTTCAGTTTGATTGTATGGACATTGTAATCTTGGTTTGGTGCCATAGACACAGTAAATCTGGAGAGCCTGTGGCTTTTCTGCCAGCCCGTGGAATTGAACTGCACTCACAGGAGGCTTGTCACTCGTGAGCCAACACTACGAAGATGCAGGCAGAGACCTTCTTTCCTGATATAGAAGACTGTATAATGTGAGTTTGGATGCATTCTTGTTAAGTGTGACTCACTTTATTCTTTGTTTATCTATGTAATTCAAGCAAGGTTCTGTGCCTTTCTTTCTTATGCTGATGTTGGTGACAATATTTTCTGGTGTTGGCAACTTTACATGAGCACCGCATTTCACACGTAATTATTTTTTGTGACTGTGCTTTGCTCATTGTCCATGTTTAGCTCCTGTTAACACTAAACTCCTTTATCATAGTGAAAACAATTGCAACAAAAAGTTATTTGAGTTTCTACTGGGATGTAAATTCTAATATTTTGTATCTGTTCTTTTCTTATCGCTTTCAATTATTTTAACTACAGCTGACAAAAAGCATTGACTGAGCCTCTGCATTTCATTTATAAGTAAAAAATAGTTCCTTACAACTGAAAACATACATTATGTGATATACATACATATCCTTCTTCCTATTTTTCCTGAACCTGAACCGCCAAAGTCATTTTGACGTCTGTAGGGCAACAACAAACAACATTGTTCATCTTAACCTAAGATTATTATTCCAGATAAATTTTTAAAAATTTGCTATCTTGAGTCAATCCGTGTGTTGCAAGGAGCAAAAAAGACAACACTGTGACCTACTAGGCATCGCGTAGAGTGACTGTGATGAGGACCTAGAGAAATTGCTAGTAAATAAAAAGCGTCGCGAAATTGGATGAGTTTTGGCCTACTAGCACAGCGATACAATCACTCTTAGAGTCAGATCATATACAAATCACAAGGTAGTTGAACAAGTGGTGAAATATGGAGCAATTGAAAAAGATATCAAGATATACACTACTCCTGTAATATCAATGACAGAAAAAGATGCTCAAGATATACACTATCCCTGTAATATCAATGGCAGAGAAAAAGATATCAGATATACACTATCCTGTAATATCAATGACAGAGAAAAGATATCAGATATACACTATCCCTGTAATATCAATGGCGGAGAAAAAGATGTCAAGGTATACACTATCCCTGTAATATCAATGGCAGAAAAGATATCAAAGATATACACTATCTGTAATATCAATGACAGAGAAAAAAGATATCAAGATATACATATCCCTGTAATATCAATGACAGAAAAAAAGATATCCAAAGATATACACTATCCCTGTAATATCAATGACAGAGAAAAAGATATCAAAGATATACACTATCCCTGTAATATCAATGACAGAGAAAAAGATATCAAAGATATACACTATCCCTGTAATATCAATGACAGAGAAAAAGAAACCAGTGAAATAAACTGTGATTTTGCCCAAATAAATGTACTTATTTATGTGTATTAATAATCAAACATATTATAATAGTCTGTTGCTTGTGACTGAACCGATCTGGCATCAGTATTTTGTTCAGATGACGCAAAAACCAGTATACTGGTTTATTTCAGTGTGCATTGCAATATGAATGAGTCCGAGGAGTAAAGGTTAAAAGATCTAATTAATCTGGCTACCTACGACCAACAAGAAATTCAGAATCAGTTTCTGATAACCAGAAAATACTTTGATCTTCAAGAACTTAATGAGAAGATCTTCACAAAGAACTTAATGAGAGATCTTCAAAGAACTTAATGAGAGATCTTCAAGAACTTAATAGAGAGATCTTCAAAGAACTTAATGAGAGATCTTCAAAAGAACCGTAGAGATCTTCAAAAGGAGCAATGAGAGATATCGTCTGGATTGAAGAATCCAATCCATCAGTGTAGATGTCTGCTCATTGTCTATTCATTACATCTTGACAATTGTTTTATTTTAAATTTAACATAACGCAAGGTTTAATTAAATTATTCACTCCAGATAATATTATATTGTAATCCAACGTTGCGACAAGGATGTGTTATGTCAGCCCTATTGTTAACACTGTCATAGATTAGGTGATACGTAAAACAACGGAAGATAAGGCAAAAAAATTATTAGATAGACGCTCACATCCACTCTGGAAGACCTAGATTTTGCAGATGACATCGCACTCCTATCTCATACACAAAGAGATATCCAGGAAAAGACCTGCCGCCTTAACCAATATAGTGAGATGGTTGGGCTGAAAATAAATCAGAAGAAAACTGAAGTAATGACTCTGAACATAGCAACCCCCAGCACCAGTCAAACTAGAAGGTAAAACCCTCCGAGATACTACCGCTTTCACATACCTTGGAAGTGTTATTAGCAATGAAGGAGGCGCTGGATCTGACATTAAAAATAGACTGAGTAAGGCATGAAGTGCATTCATGACCACTTCAGACCTTCAAGTGTCCAATACAGCATCAGAACCAAGATTAGTATCTACAACAGCTGTGTGCTGTCAACATTGCTATCCCAGTTCGGAATGCTGGAGAATGACAGAACAGGATATATCCAGACTCTCCACATTTCATACAACTTGTCTGCGAAAAATCTTACGTGTGTACTGGCCTGACTACTATCTCGAACCAAGAATTGCTTACGATGCCAACAAGAGAATATGGGCACCTATGTCCAGAAGATGACTGGAGATGGATTGGACATGTGATGCGCAAGGAGACTGGCTCCGACACGAAAACTGCACTGAGATGGACTCCAGAGGGTAGGCAAAGCGTGGGGGCCAAGGCGACCTGGAGGAGAGCGATAGAGCAGAACTGAAATTAATGTAGCTGAGACACAATACAGAGGAAGGCCATGAACGGGGAAGGCAGGTATGCGTTTGTTGCTGCCCTAAACGTCAAGGGTGTAACAGGCTAAAGAGAGTAATCCAACGTGGCATATGATAAATATAGTAATAGGTATATGTTGGTAGACTGATTAAGCGAACAAATGGTGTCTAAACAAATGCATCCAGTAACAGCAGACATGGCTTTCCAGTATCCTTACTTTAGGTATTGTACTTATTTTTCCCAAATATATTTATACCATAACAGAAATTCAATACACATATAATTCTTCTGAAATATTTCTTTATATATATATATATATACACCTGTTTGTGTGTGTGGTACATTTAATATGTTACTACTACTACACATTTTTTTGTACTAGTGGAACTGCCAGTGGGACTGTTACTTGACTCTGTTGGAATGCCATATTTGGCAGATGAGTCCCTCTGTCCATGACGTTCAAACTTCCCCTTCTGCTGCTCCTGTTACATTATGTTAAAACCTTCCCATTCCTCCTTGGTTCCAATCAAGTACATGTCTGGTTACATTTGTGCACTTGTGTCCTGGTGTGTGTCTATCCATTGCATTTCTCTTTATGTTAATTTACTTTCCTTCTCTCTTCCACAAATCGATGTTTATTTATGCTTCTGTACATGTGATATGGAGTGATCAAGCTGAGACATGTTAGTGAATAATATTTAACTACAGCATTTTTAAATTACAGATGCAATGAGTGACACAATATATGACACACTGGTACAGCCATGTTCCTTAATACAGTGAGGCTACTTTCCGGCATGTGGTACACAGGTAACCATTGTTTAGGTGTTGAAGACCAAAACATAAATCAAAGTAGCATGAGAATATAGTAATAACTATTAGATTGTATGTCAGAACTCCAATTTAGGCATTATCTTATAACATTGATAATGCATCCCACCATACATTTTTCAAAAATACATACAGAAAAAATGTTTGTAACTGTTCTACTTCCCGAAATCAAAGCCAGTCCTTCACATGAAGATAAAAGTTAGTCGGCAGCCACTGAATGGAAAGCAGACTGGTAAGATTCCTCCTACACCGAGTTAAGACCACAGTCTACTTTAACAAATCAATGTACTGAAGATGAAGGCAACCAGCCAAGACAAGCATCACAATGACAGGATGTTGCACATAAAAAAAAACAGAAATATGCCTATATCTAAAAACACAATACCCTGCTGATGGACACCCATGCAGGTGCAGTGCGGATTACTACTAGAATTCTCAGCTCCTCTGTGGAGTGGGAGGCATGAAAATAAATATACTGACTACTTAAAAATAATTCACTGGAATGCTGAAAACGTCAACAGGAGACAAGATGGCTAGCAAATAAAATAAATACTAGAAAATATAATGAGCAGAAAGAGCAAGTAAATGTATGCTGATGGTGATACAGAGTTCATGCACTGTCTTGAGATCTTCCTAGTAAGAGATCGGAGCACATGGTTATCCACCGAAGTGCAATAATGATGATGGACTTATAAATAAGTCAGAAAGAAGGAACCATAGTAAATACAATGCTACTGCAGATCTACAATATTAGTTGCCCTAGGATAGAATCCCACAGAACTGAAATTCTGATTCAGGATTAAAAGCCATCATAAAAGTCCTTATAAAACCAGAAGACTTAAATGTCTAACAATCTACAGACCAATCAACCATACAAGTTCTGTCTATAAAACAAAGATACATACAGTGGATGTTGTCTCACTGTGAAATACCAATAAATGAAATGACAGACCAACTGGTTAAGGAAGGTGCTGCTGATGAGTAACTGAATATACCATTACGTATTATAAGAAGAAACTGATAAAATCAACCAGAAAGCCACCCACATCAACATAAGATGACTATCAATCTATTAGTACAAGTTGTTATTCTGTGACTCAGATATTACACAATCAACGTCATGGTCACATTCAAACAAATTTCATGATTGACAATTGTATATGTCAACGGACACCCCAGGTTGCACAACATATACTTCAATACTGCCCTGAATATAATATACTGAGACAACTTAATGGTCTGAAACAATAGTGAAATAGAAACTACATGGACCTCAATGTGAGCTATAAAAGGCAGTGGAAGTTTATAAGCTATAAAAAGGCAGTGAAGTTTATACAACAGACAAGATCGCAGATATAGACAAAGCGTTTCAAATGTGAAATTGGATGCATGTATCCCTGAGCGTGTAGTATCTAAAGCGTGTAGAAGTCTACATGCGTTTAGGAGCCTACCAAACCAATGTGCAACGTATACGTTCTTGGCAAAGATCAAATAAATCACAAAAAGTGATTAAATTGGTGGTAAAAAACGAGCATAAAAGAAGAAGTAAGCGAAAAACTCTTCTCTTTTTCTCAAATGCATTCTGTTAAAACTCCATTAACTGTTTAAAAAAATGAGATAATTCTAAAATGATAGCATTTGATTTTATGTGCATCAAATAAAGTACCAACAATCTAATTGCTTTTATTTAGTGACCAAAAACAATGCCAGTGTCTGCCATAAACATTACCAAAATGAGAAGTCTTCCTCTTTGAATGCTCCATATCAACCACTTGTCAACCACTCTGTATGATTTGTATGTGATCTGAGCCTAAGAGCGATTGTATGTTGTACCAGTTATGCGCCTACAAGTAGGCCAGCACATCCGATTTCTGCGCTGCTTTTTGTTACTAGGGTAGCAGCCTAGGACCTACATCAATCCGCCTCTTTGACATGCTTTGTAGGTCGCAGTGGTACTATTCTTTGCTTTCCTTATGGGCCCAGCTGTGAGCCGAAATGAGAAAGTCAAATCTGGTCTTGCACATCAGAACTGATTACTTTTCATGTGTTGATTATAGTTAGGACAACTCTTATAAATATCTAAACCAAACAAATCCTGAACAGTTTTAGCAAGATAAAAAGACTATCAGGCACTTCAAATGAGCATCACAAATTGGGGAATTTGCTTCACAAATACATGTTTCAATATTTTCAAAAATGAAATGTTTATAAAATAAAGATCATGCTAAATAAATGCTATTAGCAGTATTTAACAAAACAAATCAAATAAATGCAATTATGCTTTTCAAATAATTGAATCTACTTGAATCCAAGGTATCAACATTATAAAATTACACATGGAGTGTTTGTTTCGAAAAGTGGATTACTTGAGAATCTAATTGACTTTTGACTTTTCTGTTGTGCCAGACCTGAACTTGTTAATAGTTCTCACCACAGGCTGTAAATACTTGCAGAATATTTTGTGGTGTCAGTCAAGATTTTCAAAGTAGTCATTTACTGTGAAGACATTTTCACATTAATGAGAAGAGATAAAGGTGGAGTGGTTTCTTTTTTGTTCAAGAATCATTCTAATTATTACATTAATGGAATTGTTATCTATGACTAGAAGTAATAATGATAACTATTAAACTGTGGATAAAGTTATTCACCAAAGTGCAATGATGATGGTCCTATCAATCAATTGATATTGTAGATGTGAAAAGTCAACACAATAAATTAGCTGTTTATAAGCAAACCTGAGAGTTTCTTATCTAGTTTTATATATCACTTCGTCTCATGCTAACTAATAACAAGTGATCATACACAGCACATCTCAAACCCTAAACTTGTAACAAATTACTCATTTCTATTTCATGTAGTATATTGGAGGGACTCTCATGACGTAGAGGTTAGGTACTTTCGTCTCTTATACCAAGGTACCAGAGTTTGTTCCTTGTGGAGTCATCTGGATATTTTTCAGAGATCCCTGATCTCAGTGTAAGAGTGAGATCGTGTTACTGATCTATCGGAGAATACGATAAAGCGTAGGTCCTGTGTTCAATTTTAGCATGTAAAAGAACCCTTGGCAATTCAAAATAGAGAAGAGCAGCTGGAAAGTCGCTGCCCTGGCAAAATCCATTAGAAAAGATTACAAATAAAATTACTAAAAAATATCATCATCATCTTCAAGTACATAGGGGACCTTTGCGGTGCTACGAGTTCGTGCACTGCAGCTGAGATCTTCATGTGTAAGAAAGAGATCAGAGCACACATAGTTACTCACCAAAGTGCAATGATGATGGTTCTATCAATCAATCAATCAATATTGGAGAATACAGTTTTAAGTTTTGTTATTTTCTTTGACCAATGGCACATGGTGGGTGATTTACTTGTCACCTTTACTTGTCAGTTTCTTTGGTACTCTAGGTCAACCTGTGGACTGTTTTGGGTATGGAAAAATTCCACTCCAAGTTGATTGGCACTAATATCTGAGTGTAAGAATGATAACTTATGCTAATCTGTACATAGTTTGGTAGTCATCTCATGTTGGATCATACCAGACCACTGCCTCAAGTGCACTAACCAATGTGTTATCTGCGACTCTATATGAACTTATCTTCTTCCTTCTTCTTACTCCTCTTTTGCTCATCGTGGAGCATAGGCCATCAGCATAGACTTCTACTTGTGTAAGAACAAAGCTAACATTTCAAGCTGAATCTAACCAAGTTAAATTTGCCCAATGATTATATGATCTATATATGCAATAACAAGATAAATGTATATACAAACAATATATATACAATAATAGATACTTGGCGACATATGGTTGTGAGACATGAAACATTGACAAAGCGGTGAAGAAGATCATTAATGCCTTTGAATGCAAATGCTACAGAAGAGTACAAGGATGGTCATGGACAGAGAAAAGAACAAATGCTTCTGTTCTGCAACAGCTTGATATTAAAGAGTTGGCTATTAAAGAACATAAAATCAAGGAGAAATTAAATATTCGGACACATCAAATGACATTAGTGCCTAGAGAAGATAATTTTGGATTGAATGATGCCTGGAAGAAAAACGAGAGGAAGGCATAGATGATGATGGGTGAAAGATGTCATTGTCGATCTGAGAATGACTGCTTCTGATGCGGTCAACTTGAACACAATAGAGAGTTTTCAGGATTGCTGTCATAGGGGCCAAGTTTGAAAGGGACAAACTACTTGATGATGATGATGTATAAGATACTTATAACAGTATTTACCAATCAGGTAGGTCAGGAACAGGTTGTCAATAAGATTCCCAATCCATGCTGTGACTGTCAGAACTCCAATAACAATGAAGAAAAACTATGTGAAGATGGAAAAATATGTGACATATACAACGATTTTATCAGATATATAAATCTGCTTTTTCTATTAATCTATATCAGTTATTATGTTTTCAAGCTCACATAGAAGTTATGAGAATTATTGCAACAAGTAATGTTTATTTAATGTCTGGTCAACCACTAGTAACATCTGTTATAAGGAGAAGATAGAGATATGCTGGGCATACATTGAGAAGAAATGAATCACAGAATACCAAAAGCAGAAATTGAAGTAGGAGGCAAATGGGGGGACTCCTAGGAAAACTGAAATGAACTTTGTTGAGAGAGGCAAAAAATATTGGACTCAATTTCATGGAAGAGATTGAGCAAGTTAGGACAGAGCGGTATTGAAAAATTACTTGCAGGCCCTATATAGCAACATATAATAGGTATGAGAGAAATACCTATATAATGTTTATTTAAGGCTGGTAACAGTACATTTTTTAAATTGTTAATTTTTCAAAAATTCATTATTTCTATCTATATTTAGTTATACCGAATACACTGTAAATTACAAACTATACCAAGGCAAAATGTTAGTAAACATTGGACTATACTTGGAGAAATATGTGGTCTACATTTACACCCAAGTCTGGGATGTATGTACACATTCATTTATGTGATAACAATACACAATTTCCATTATTGTTTATTCCATTTCCCACCTCTTGCACATCTAAAAACGTCCATAAATCCGTATCAATCAATCGGGCCTTGGCTGATCATGTCTCTCACAACTCACTCTCCTTCGTGCAGTTAATCAGTTCTGGCGTCAATCTTTTGTCAAACCACGATGTCAGACTGCAACATCATCTTCTGTCTTCCACAAGCTCTCCTTCCTTAGATTAACTGTTGTCACAAATGTTCTAAACCTCCTCTTTGCATTATATGCTCGAAAAACCTTGATTGTCTGATTCTTATTCTTTTGATAAGGTTTCTTTGTGTTCAGTGCTGTTTTAAAACCTCATCATTTGTTTTCTTTGCTGTCCATGGAATTTTCAGCATTCTTCAGTAAAACCACATCTCTGTGGCTTCCAATGATCTTATTGATTGCTTGTTCATTGTCCATGATATGCTGCCATACATAAGTATTGGCTCAATATAGCACTGGAGTACTTTCGTTCCATAGTGTCATTGGTAGTCAATTCATGCATAAATCCTTATAACATATACATTAACGCTGATCACATATCATACACGTTTGCATTTTGTTGCCTCATTGTGGTGATTCACGCCATGTATCCTATGGTATGTAGCGACAGATGCAATCTTCTGCAAATACTGATGAACTGTGATTCTTCAACTTCTGTCCTGCAATCAAATATGAAATGGTACGGGTGATGTCTCACTTAAGACAGTAAATACTTGCAAATTTATTTACTGAACCTGCTGATGAATATCATCAAAATAATAACTTGTCCATTTCACATGTCAAGTGCAAGCAAGCATGTGCATATCTCAAAATAAGTGCTAAAAGGATCATCAATGCACACAGTACTCAGCATCAAGTGGAAATTGGTTAGCGAATAAGGTGTAGGTTGGCTGTGTATAGACACTATTCAGGTGGTATGCAGGCACATGAATGTTGACCCTGGGGAGGAATGGATACTGGTACCTTCAATATTTGGGAACACCTTTTACTTTCAGAGAGAATCTGTGGCGGTGGATGCAGACATCAAGACCTCATTAATGAAAACTGTAATGAGATTTGCATGTGATCTGAGTCTAAGTGCAATTGTACATTATGCCAGTTATGCATCTACAAGTAAGTCAGCATCCGATTTCTCGATGCTTTTTATTTACTAAGGGTAGCTTCCCTAGGCCCCTACCTCAGTCACCTATTATAACATGCCTTGTATTTTGCATTATTACTATTCTTTTACTCTCCTTGTGAGCACTGGCAACAAAAGGGCACTTTACTATTAAGCTGTGCATGATAGCATAAGTAATTATAAACAAAGTCATTACTTTGCCAAGGTTGCGCACAAGAAAAAACAAATACATGAAAAGAAACTTACATAAATTAACAAGTCGAACTGGATGTCTGAGAGGCAGAGTGAGAAGTGTGTTTAATCAGCGTGCCAAGGGAACCATCAGTATGCATACTCTTGATATCTGTTAGAGACTGAGCACCTATGGAGTCTGCCGGAGTGCAATGACGTCCAGTTTAGTAACCAATAACCTTAGCAATAACCAATTACATAAATTAAAAATTTTTTTGTATCCATGTAAACTAGCAGCATGACATATTTACACTCAATATGGCTCAAACCACAAAGATGGTTTATAGTAGATATTAAGACAAAAAAACAACAAGCAAAAAGATTATTTAGCAATAATTGAAAGTGTATATATATAAATATGATTACCATGTCTTATATCCCAGTTATAGTATACCCATGAATAGAATAATGAAATCAAACACTCCACCAATCATGCAGGCCAGAGACACTGTTGTCAGAGTAGACAGTTCGGTGTACCACACAATCCTGTAAATTATTAACCATAAATATGATTTTTTAAAGCAAGATCATAAAAAGAATAAGAGGATCAATTTAACATTATAGAATGACATAAATATACAAACAAACAAATAATAAGGATAAAATTGATCTAGGTGATTTGCAGAGCCATGATAGCATAATGAAGTGGTTAGTGCATGAATAGTTGGCGCATAGTCCAGCGATCAATCTCACAGGCCAATTGTATTATTCAACCATAAAAACAACTCTCAGGTTAACCCAGTCTAAATTGGCCCCATAGAAGTACTGGGAAGTAAAGTTGTCAGGCTTTCCTGATAAGGACAGATCAGGAACCTATGATGACCCAAGTCAGGATGAGAAAATGGTGATATGAGTCAGCCATACCCTGTGGAAGACACAACTAGGTGTCACTAGAGTGGAACCCGGCCGGAAAACAGAAAAGAGGGATAACCCCTAAACAGACCAGGAAAAGTCTTCTTGAGTAACTGAATACTAGATTATCTAGGAAGCCACTCCACTTCCACACGACCAGATACCAGGGAAAGTAGAGGACAACTGTTGAGACCCTATACTCAATGGAGGAGGAGAGAAAAGACCATCTTGACATATTTTTTTATCTATAAAGAGATTCCTAATTTTATTACTCTCTCAGTCCTAAGTCTTCCTCTCTCCTTTTATTACTATTCCTACAGGCACCATGATCATCGAGAATATTCTGATAAAATTGTCTCATATTCCACATTACTACCATTTCATTTAAATATTCTCAATTTAATTGTTTCTCATTAATCAACATTCTAGAACATCTCACATCAGAGAACTGTCAGGAAATGTCTAAAGTATCATTACTGCTTTCATTAACAAAATAGTTTGATATGAATACAATTGTTCAGCATAATGATTTATGGTTACTACGTCAATTCACAACATTCATAGGGAAAGACAAAGATATTGAAAACTAACTTCAAACCAAATGACAATTTATCTCCCTCTGTGAAATCCACTTCCAGAGGTAGAATCCTTTTTATATTTGGGCAGTAATGTAGACAAGAGGGTGGAACAGATAGAGATGTTAAAGTACTAAGAATACAGAAGGCAGAGGCTTTCATTGCACTGGGAAACATATAGAAGTCTAAAGAAATCTAATCTAGAACAAAAATTAGGATATTTAACTCTGCTGTATGGGTAAGAATCATGGAAAACTAAAACAATAATGCATGAACTGCAAACATTCATCAACTGGTGTCTGCGCAGAAAGAGAGACTAAGATGGAAACAGTAGGGTTACAAATGAGAACTTATGGAAGGAACAAGACTGAATTCAGTGGACCCAAGAGGTTAAAAGGGCTGGCGCTGGATAGGACACACTTTGCAAAAATGGAAGGGAATATAACGGAAGTCTTTTCCTGGAACCCATGAGAAAGCAAAAGAGGAGCCGAGAAGTGCATGGAGAGGCGGGATTGGAGGCAGATGTGATTGTAAAGAAGAGCTGAGAGAAACACTGAGATAACATAGAATGGGAAGACTTGGCATAAGTTGGTTGAGGGCCTATGCCCCAATCCAGTTTAAAAGGCAGAGACAGAGAGACATCCAGCTAACAGTAGCTATGAGATTCAAATTTTAATAATAAGATTGTAGATGTAATGTGAACTGACACTTACGAAAACAAAAAAGTGGTAACTCCAACTGTAATTGCTGGATAGTAAGGTTTGTCACATCTTAAAAGACTTGCCAAAGGAAGTAGGACTTCTCCCACCCCCTTCCAATGATTGTTTTATAATTGATACTGCAATATTGGACTCACACCTCCAACATACTGAAAACAAAAATGTAATAACAGAAAAGGAATAAATGATCATAGAACAAAACATAAGGGTGCATTCGTCTTCAACTATTAGTTTCTACATTAACCACTTGTTAAACCACTCTTTGTACTCTGTATGTGATTTGTACCTTAGGTGCGAGTTTATTTGCACCAGATAGGCACCGATACCCGAAGGAGAGTCCATTCTCCTAGGAAAGTCAAAGTCCCATTAATCTTAGACCTTGCGATCAAAGTTCAGGTGCCACATCACTGGGAGGTGAAGCTGACAGTAGCTTCAATGGGTCAACAGGATGCTAATTTTCACTTTCCGCCCTCCAAAAAGAGCAACTAGCGGACCCCAACTCTGCTGGATGCAGAGCCAGGTGCAGAACACACCATGTAGACCAGAGATGCATTCAAATACAACTACTTTCAAACTGTGCAAACAACAGCTGTAAAAATATTCAATATTAGTAAGGATATGGAGAGAAGAATTCATGCATTTGAATATAAATGTTACAGAAGTATGTGCAGATCTCGTATAAGAACACAAAACAAATGAGTGGTTCACACAAAATAACTATGCTGGCAGGCTAACAGGAAGTACTTCTACAGCAGTATTGTAAAATTGTAAACTAGCATGGTTCGAACATGTGAATAGACTGACTTTCTCTCAAAAACAATTCTTCCTGGCACAGTTGAGGGTGGTAGGAGAAGAGAAAGGAGTAAAACTAATATATCATACCATAAAGGAATCATCAGGCAAAATCTTTTTCACACTTCTGAGAAAATAGGTCTTTCACAGGATTTTTCTGTTGACAATTCCATCATACTACCCATACAACTTTAACAAATTATTGTATTATATTATTAGAATTATTATTGGCTAATAGAGCTGAACTCGCTGCATTCTGGAAGGATCAACAATTTCCCAGTCTACCACAGCAAACAATGTACGATTAAGCATGCTAATAGTTCCTGTGGATTGATTCAGCGAGTGGAAAGATATAAAACATAAGGTATAGCCGGATGGTGATTTAGGAAAAGGACATTATTGGAATAATCAAGAAAGCAAGTCAAACTTTTGCCATGCTCAACAAAATCTGAAACTTCAAAAGATTGAGCTTAAAACAAACTTGAAATATATTATAGAAGCAATGTTCTGGTAGTGTTATTATATACAGCAGTGAGTGCTGGAAAATGACCCAAAACATCTTGCAAGCTGGAAACATTTCAAAATAAATGCTTAACCACTTGTTTACCAACTACGTGAGGGTGACGTAGTAGTTGGCGATCTGCTGTATCCCAACTACGAAGCATTCACGTAGTAAACTCATCAGCAAAATATGTGTAGTAAACGGGGAACCACCTCTATAATAGATTATCTATAGCATTGGGGACATCTTCCATATATAAAACATTGTCATTGGTCAATTTTTCGCGCCGTACGAAGGTTATTTATATCTTTGAAAGAGTGTTTCTCTTTGTCAAAAATTGTTCAAGCAAAATGGCGTGTAGAAAATCTTCCAGAGCGATTACACCAACAAGAAAAAGAAGCTTTGGCGTTGTTGTCATATGGTGCTGACGACATATTTAACGATGAAGATAGCGGAGATGATGATATATTCTCATTAAGTGAATCTGTTCCACTCAGATTCTGAAAATTCTGTACAGGTGAGAGACACTGATGTGAAATATGAAGTGATACTGACGAGAATGTGATTTACGTCCAAGCAAAGCGTTCTAGAACTGACCTATACATAAGTACTAGTACTGAGCAAATATCAAGTACTACTAGTACATAGAGCAGTACAAACACAAATTTTGGCTATCAAAGCATACACATACATATTTTATTTCAAAAATCTGATATTTCAAACAAATATTCCAAAAAATAACAGAGTTATTACATTTTCAAATAAGTTGGTAGAAATGCAGAAAAATGCTTGGGATGCTCTGTGCGGTTCGACCTATAACCTCAGGTAAACAAAGGGGTTAGAGAATCCAGTGAATATTCTACCAAATACAGTACACAATAGCAAATGATGAGCACTAAAACAAACTGGCCATCATAAAAAGAGACCATTATTAGAAATCAAGAAAGAAGATGGATGTGGATTTGTCATGGATGTGTTATGTAAAGTTATGTATGTTGTATGCCAGTATGGACATTGGCTAGAACAGATCTCTGACGAAAAGTTGATGAAAAAGACCAATTAGTTTGTCCAAAGAAAACATGGAGAACTGTGGATCACTGATTGACTGAATGTGGAAAGAGTTGAAAGATTGTGGCCGACATGGGAAACAATTATAATTTGGTAGAAAGGCAGCACAACGGCAGCAATGGAAATTTGTGGAAGCCTTAGTGCCCTTAGCCTTATGAATACTTATGATATATGTGTCAAAATAGGCGGGAAGATATTTTTATTATATTTTATATATGCTACTCTACTCACTACTGTATGTATCGTATATTACTATAACTTGTATAAGTGGATACCTAGTAGTAGTATTTAAGTTTAATATGAATTCAACTGTGATCATAGAAAAAAACCACTTAAATAACCTTAAAGTCAAGCCAACATTTACAAACTATAGGTAGATAGTAGATAATACCTTCTATACCATTGCGTCGCAGTTAGAAGTAAGATTGCTATTCAGTATTTGCAATTATGCAATTAACAATTTTAACTTTTAAGGTAGCTATCCTTCGTGTGACATTATTATCACTATCTCACTAAATATAAATTTGAATATCATGAATAAAAATAGTATAATAACAGACATCACACAAGTTTTATGCAACGATACAAACAGACAAGTCTTGAAACTGCTGAGTTTTCCGTAAACTACTCTGTACTCTGAAGTCTGCCATTTTGGTCTCCGTAGTAAGTGGAACTGAACTGTTGCTGCTGTAGTGTAAATATTCGTTACAATAAGGGTTACAAGTTGCGTAGGATCTAAATATAGATCATATAAGACTATGACCTCTTGAGAATTATTATCTTTCAAGCATAGTCAAATAATTGTAAATAGGTAGATAGCTCCTATTCCTACACTTTATGTGAAACAAGTTTGTTTACATAGTGTTTGAATTTAAGTCTCATCATCATCAGGTGCTATTAGCAATGAAGGGAGGCGCTGGATCTGACATTAAAAACAGACTGAGTAAGGCACGAATTGCACTCATGACCTTCGGCCCTCCTGAAATCTGCCCAATACAGCATCAGAACCAAGACTAGTATCTACAACAGCTGTGTGCTGTCAACATTGCTTTACGGATCGGAATGCTGGAGAATGACAGAACAGGATATGCCCAGACTCTCCACCTTTCATACAACTTGTCTGTGAAAAATCTTACGCGTGTACTGGCTGACTACTATCTCGAACCAAGAATTGCTTGCATGATGCCAACAAGAGAATATGGCACTATCATCCGAAGACAGCTGAGATGGATTGACATGTGATGCCATGGAGACTAGATCCGACGAAAACTACACTGAGATGGACTCCAAGGGTAGCGAAAGCGTGAAGACCAAGACGACCTGGAGAGACGATAGAGCAAGAACTGAAGAAATGAATCATAGCTGGAACACAATACAGAGAGGCCATGACAGAGAAGAATGGGTTGTTTTGTTACTGCCCTAAACAAGGCTAACAGCTAAGAGAATCATCAGGTGCGATGCCAAATGCGATCTTGGTTTTCCACAAATCTATGTCCCCAGCTTTAACGATCCTCCGTGCCATGATGTTCAGTATCTTTTCTCTATGTTGTTGTATATCTCTCTTCTCAGTAATTTATGATCTTGTCAGAATGTGTTGTAACTCGTCTTACATTATGTACCGAAAACATGCTTTCATTTTCTTGTTTGTCAGAACGTTATTCTTTTCATTAGTCTCTCTCAGAACATCTAACTTAGTCCTATTAACAGTCTCTATCATATTCATTTCCCAATGGAACATAGGGCTTACAACTTATACCAATAATTGTTTTAGTTTGTTTTAGCTCAGCAAGGGGACACATAACCGATGTTCTATCAACAGGACCAGCCAATTTCTGTACGTCACATGCAGTGCCGATTAACCAGCGGGCTATCCTATAGCAAATTTTAGCGCAGGGCCCTAGGTTTTGTATGATAATAAATAATAAAACACAACTTTTACAAACAAACTTGTTTCGATTTAATGTGAGCAAATTTAGAGATAATACTAGACAAATCAATTTCTTTAAGTAAATTACATTCAATGTTCATTAAGGTGAGGTTATTTAGACGATCTTGTCCCATCATATTTCTTAACTCACTTTTTATACGCTTAAATGTAGAAAAGAACGTTCTCCGCTGCAGTTAGTAATCATTAAAGACAAGTAAATTCGTAAGATTATTTCTAGATTTGGGAAACACGACTCTAATGAATTTTCCATTATAAGTTTATAAAATTGCAGTTCAAGAGCCTCATGCTTTTCGTTGCTAATAGCAGCAGCTACATTAGTTTTAAGTTCAGCGAACTGCACAAGTTCGTCGCCTAGACTTTCTTCCAAATCCTCTTGGTAAGAGCTGACAATATTTGGAGTTCATTTCAAGATCTCTTCTGCTGTAAGAGATTTTAACTGCCGAGGTATTCCAATACACTAATCACTGTATGGTACGCTTCCACGCATTTAGCTAAGGCAGACAGTACATTATCAATTATGACAATAAACACCTGACTTTCAAATTTTTGTTTGGGTGTTTGATTTTCTATAACTTCGTCGAGCGTAGTAGGGTCACTGAAATCGTCGTACTTAGTATTTCGCTTGCGTCGTCTTGAAGTTCGTTGCTGATATTCTTTACAGTCAGTGAGGATTTTAGCCTCAATATATGAAAATATAGGCCGCATTGTTTGTACGTACCCGTGTAACGATTCATAAAGGTATATCTCGTATTAAGATCTGGATCAGGTAACTGTAAGCGCTAGACGCTTGCAAGCGTTCTAGAATTTCGTTCCATAAAACGGTCATTATTCCCGTTTCCAACTTACTCATCTCCAAAACTGCCCATACGCTTGATTACGACACTCTACCTTTTGATCCATGTTATTTGAGATGTCATCCAAACTTGTTTGATAATGGTAAAACCACATAAAATATTTAAGTGCATTTGCCGTATCAGCTCCGGCAGACCACCTGGTGTCCGACAGTTCGGTATCAACAATACCAGTGAGCACATCAACTGTAGAGCGTACATTCTAATTCTTTTGTTTGAAACGTATTAAGACAACTGTGCGAAAAACCCAGCGTGAGAATAGGATCTCCACATTTTTCTTGCTATCAATTGAAAAAGCAGTCCCTTCATGCTAGATGAGCTGCTGATGAATCAAGAATTATTCTACGACACCATTATCGACATATTCGTTCAGAAAGGTGACAGGAGAATTGCACTAATATACAAATAAAGGTTCAGTTATGCTTTTTATTTGTAGTTACTTGTTTATTTATTTTTATTTGTGTGTTTGTTTATTAATATCTTTATGTATGTATTTCAGTTTGGAATATCTTCATTGCACCCGGACATGTCCATAGGTGCTCCGATCTCCTTCTCAATATCTCCATCAGCGTCCAGCGACTGACCGTACCAGTTCTATTTTGATTGATGAGGCGACTCGTATACCTGTTGTACCGTTCTTTTCTTGCCACACCAATCTTCAAACCCAGCTTCTGCAATCTAGTAGTTGACGTGGATTGGTTTAGATGAAGGTCTTCTCTTCGGCCACGCTCTATGAGGGCGTTCATGATGTCAGCTCTGTCCATTGGCTGGCCCTCTGATATAGCGGCAGAGCCAGCCAGTCTGTCTGCTCTCATTGCCAACGACACCCATGTGCCCCGGAACAAAGACAAGTGTATGTATGTATTTATTCCATTTCAAAACATTGTGCTACGGTCGAAAGAGCTTCTTCTTCTTTGCGTTCGTTCTTTACGACCAATTTAATCACTCTTGTGATATTTGCCAAAACGTGTATACGTTGCACATTGGTTTGGTAGGCCCCTAAACGCATAGACTTCTACACGTTTAGGACATGTGCATCCGATTTCAGCCAAACCTCCTAAGTCGCCTCTTACGACATGCGTGGCAGGTAACAGTGGTTCTATTCTTGACACCCCAAATTTGGGCCCTGGTAACCACTCGAGTGGAAAGAGCTAAACTATGTAGATAGTGACCGGAAAAGGTATCATTACTTAAGCTGCATTGTTCTGGAACCTAGTCCCTTTTGAGAAAAGTCATAGCACACCATGTGGTCGAAGGTGACTCCAAATTATGTGGGGGTTTTCTCTTATAACAATACGGGGTTGTTTAACAGAGTTTTGGACTTTGAGGCCTGGTTTATAAGGGGATTATTGTGTATGTTCCATTTAGGAATAAGTGGGGTTTTTGTGAGTGATAATGCTATATTCGTTTTTCTCAACTTTTTGAGTTAGACTCCTCAGTTCACTCTTCTAGCGCAGATAGAGCTTGCTGGAAACTGCTGTGATTTATTCATCAGAGTTCTACAAAGCTAGATTGTCTGCGAAGGAGGAAGTGTGAACTATTTTAGAGATATTCTCAACACCATTTATATACACAAGGAACTGTGTTGGTGGGAGAACTTGGATTGGAAGACACCTTGCGAAATGAAGTTGACATGGAAGAGTAAACAAAGCAGACGTATTCTCTTGCAGCTCTTGACGATTTCACAAAATAAGTTGATATCAAGCATGTAAATAAGAAGAAAAATACAACTATCTATGATCATCCATGAATGAATGTGTCGCCCGAGTGGTTACTGGGGTCCAAATTTGGGGCGTAAAGAATAGAACCACTGTTACCTGCCACACATGTCGTAAGAGACGACTAAGGTGGTTGGACGTGGGGGCTAGCTACCCCACACCTGAAAAACCACACCTGAGAGAGAATGAATGTATTTGCTAGAGTATTTGATTAGCAACAAGAAGGTTTTGGGGGTTTTACCATCCAGAAGCACTGAGCTGAAAGCTCTTCGACTCGTGTCATGGACTTCGTAACCCTTTGGCTCGGTGCCACGAACACCATAAATCTGGGAAACCTGTAGCTTTTCTGCCAGTCCGCGGAGTTGAACCCGCACTTACAGAGGACTAGTCACCCGTAGTCCAACGCTACGAACACGCTGGCCAACAAATAAGTTAAGTGCCATAGTTACAAACGCTTATGTCAACAAATTGTACACTTACTTTAGGAAACATACAGATGTAATGACTACAACAACACAAACATTTAAAGACACAAAATAAAATACAACAAAAGTCTTAATAGTTTGTAAAATTTAATGTGAAATGATAACGAAACTTCAAATTCTGATACACAAAAGGAAACTAGGATCTATGCTTTAACAACAAACATTACTAACTGATATACAAACAAATGTTTCAGAAACACAAGTTTATGAATAATTATTCTTAAAGTAAATATGACTGAATTAAACAGAAAAGTAGAAACAGTATCAGTTCTACTAAAAGAAAAGTACACAGACTATTAGGCTGTTTATCGTGATGAACTGGAGCTTGATCTACTGTGCCGTCTACGAGCAACTGGTGATCGGGATCGCCTTCGAGGTGGGCTTCTTCTGGGAGGTGGTGTTCTGAGGAAAGTACAACAAATCATGGTAATATTATTTCATTTACAGCAACAACATCCATATGCATAATAATATTTGCTAACCGTCTATGCTTACAAGTAGGTGTAAACAAAATAATGTTAATTTAATAGCACATAAGGTCATGTAGAGGTGAAGTATTAGAGATTTCACAGCACCAGACCTCAGCATTTAGAAGATACAGTGAACAGTTAAATTTGTCCACTTCATAACACTCACCAACCATTTGTGACACCAATCAAATTCATAGTAGTGATACTAACAAGACAGATGTATCAATAGTATTACTAAACTACATATAACCGATGATGTACAGCGTTTCAAGATGGCAGCCCCTATAAGTTATCCATGTAGTGTAGCAATAATAGCAGTGAAAATGTTTCTGAATTTTGCAATTTTCATTGCTTAAAAAGTACAGCAGATTCTATTGGAATCTACAGTTGGTAGTTGGAGACAGGAATGTCCATGATAGTTGGTCAATCTGGAGCGTTCGAAGAAGATATACTTAGTTATTCCTCATCTACGCTTGGATGATGTGGTCATTCAGAGAGAACGTTATGCAATCCTATCAGGTATCTATCTTCAAACCTGGTTCCAAGCCTCATCCCTTTAGTGACTCTCGATGTTGTCCTTATCACACACAAGCCTGATTATTGGCAAGCTGATGCATATCTCACATGTATTCGTTACTGTTACTGCTGTGAATTTTATATAGATACAAATTGTGTGTCGCCATCACGAAAAAGGAGTCCTGTGTGTCGGAACTGCTACATATATGAATTGTGGGTACTTTAGTTTTAGTTCACCATAAACAAAGGGAGACCAGGGTTCCTGGAGTTTCAGGAGGTGTCAATGATTCCTAAATGCAAAATTTACATGAGGTATTTTCCATTAACGTTTAACTCCTTGTAGACCAGGAGCCACATAATGACGTTTTAACTCTAAAATGGCTTTTGCCATGTCCACTAAGGTTAATGGTTTCTGTTTGCAAAAAAACAATGCTACTTGCCTTGTCATGTACCAATGCTGACATTTCAAGGAAATTCATGATTTATGACTTCAGTGATGATCAGTAATCAATTGATTGATTAGCCAAATAGTTTCAGACTTTTCCGCCACCAACAACTGATTCTTCTTCTTCGAATGCTCCATATCGACCACTTGTTAACCACTCTGTAATTTGTATGTGATCTGAGCCTAAGAGCGATTTTAAGTTGTGCCAGTTATGCGCCTATAAGTAGGCCAGCACATCCAATTTTGCAATGCTTTTTATTTACTAAGGTAGCTTCCCTAGACCCTCTACCTCAGTCACCTCTTATGACATGCTTTGTAGGTCACAGTGCCACTATTCTTTGCTCCACCTGTGCGCCCCGGCAACACACGGGCGAACAACTGTTGACCTACATTTGAGAAATTACTTTCTCTGTCCTTAAAGTCGACTGTCCTACAGGATGACAATTACGTACTAAGACTAACTACAATATATCTAAAAATAGCTCACCCGTTGTTTGGGGTGATTTAATATGATAGTACTGAATTGTCTACCATGAACAAGATACTGAAGTCCCTTTGGGTGTTGCACTGTTATAAGACAAGGTGTACTTACCTTCGCCTATCTCTATTAAATCTTGGTGGTGATGCTCTCCATCTTGGTGGGGGACCACCCCTTCTTATTGGACTTCTGCGTGGAGGAGGACGAATAATGTTTCTTTGAACATGGACAGCAGCTGCAGTGATCTCCTGTCCATCAATTTGTCCTATACAAAGAAAAATAGAGATTAAGAACATGGTATACTAGTAATTACATCTTCTTTGTTACCTAGCTTTCTGCATGGTAAAGGCAGGGTATAAGATAATGTAAAGATTATAATATGTCTAGTCTCCTTGGTCTACTATGCCTCCGGACGGGTCACAACAGAATGAGTCACCCCCTGTACACTAAATTCAAAATAGTCACCAACAACCTGAGCCCATGTGGCTTGGTGAGTATGACAACAGAACACATCCTACAGAACTGCCTAAAGTATGCCGACCTGAGAAAAAGGTGGCCCACTTACACCAGACAAACTGTATGCGTGGCTGATAATCTCGCAGACGGCTGTCTTTATTAGAGAATCCGAAATTACAATCTAGTGACAGTGCAGAAGAAGTATCCTTGGTCTGAAGATCAACATGTTCCCACAGCACAAACAATTTTGTGCTACAAAATTGGCACTGTGCATCTTCTTCGAATGCTCCATGTCAACCACTCCTTGTGATTTGTATGTGATCTGAGCCTAAGTGCAATTGTACGCTGTGTCAAACACGTAATAACAAAGTACGCTATGCCAGCACATCTGATTTCTGTAACGCTTTTTATTTACTACAGTAGCTTTCATATGCCCCTACCTCAGTCGCCTCTTAGGACATGCCTTGAAGGTCGCAGTGTTACTATTCTTTGCTCCACATGCAAAGCCCCGACAACACACAGGCGACACGGTGCAGCAAATAAATATCAATTGAATACATAATTCCATTTCTTAGTAAGCAACAAGACATATTTACCTCCATCCATAAATTTAATGGCTTTTGCTGCCTCGTCTGAAGTCTCATAATCAATATAGACTGATCCCCTGTTGACGTAAGTATGGGTTCTATCCATCAGCATATCAACATTTTTTATTGTTCCATACAGTGAGAAAATTTCTTGGATATGTTCCTTCGACACATTTCGTGTGAGGTGGCCTACATGAACTTTCGTTGGCTTTGGAGTTGGGCTTCGCTTCTTCCGTTTTGGGGTTCTATTAGAGAGAAAGGTAAAACGTTATGTACAGTTAATCACTTGTGTTATTTGCGGACAACCAAAAAGTCACAGCTCTGGTGCATATAAAATCTAAGGTCTTTTTGTACTTATACCAAAGAAAATTGCGGAATATTAAAGACAAAAAAACGGAAACGACATTCAATTTTTAAAAGGGAAAATGTGTAAATAAGGCCATCGCAATGTAACTGAAAATATACTTTTTTCTTCTAAAAGACATGTCAATATAAAACACAAGAACAATCTCATTCACATTTGAAGAAAGTACAAAATCAAGCAGTTACGGTTATTACCTGATAGCTGAAAAATACACCTAATGCTGAAACAGTGGAGTAAAGGCATTATACAGAAGAGAAACCAAAAGTATTATCCAGTTTGAGAAATTCATTAGTATGTTCTTGAATTGCATTTTAATACAGCTTTTACCACCTGCAAATAGAGAATATGAGCATGTATGGGTTCTGCTTGGAGTTGCAGTCCTTCCTTCCTTTCGTTCGCTTGAAATATTGTCTATATATTTAATTTTGTCTCTTGTAGCTCACACAGAGGTCCATGTCGCTTTCTGTTGAGTGGAGTTGCAGTGAAGTCAGTTCTGTGAGCAGCTGTTGGGATAAAATGTCTTTACATATATTGTTCAAAATCAACAAGACCACACTTACTCTGTCCTTTGCTTCCGGTCACGACCTCTACTGTGGCTGCTGTCACTGCTAGATGATCTGCTAGAGCTGGAACTGCCAGACCGAGAAGAACTATCAGAGCCTGAGCTACCAGAGCTGGAACTGTCGGATCCAGAGGATCTTGAACCACTCCGTGATGCAGACGATGACCTTCAAATCAGAACAATATATATAAAATTATCGATCCGGTTAATTCCTGTAAAACATCTTTCTCAATGTAAATATTTAATATATTGATAGTAAGATAAATATGTTTACTACAATTTCAAAATTCATATGTGAAAAAAAAGAAAGTATAATGATAATCCGGATCATTTTCTGCATAAGTATTTGAAGAGATATGTATGAGGGTATAACAATCAAACATGCAGTTGACAGGAACCCACAGGGGAAGAAAGGAGTAGGAAGCTAAAAATACTTGGTGCATAACAGTAGAGTCCAGAGCAATATGTACTTTGTTAGCAGGACTGAAGAAGGTGGCCCTGAATAGAATGGAGAGTGACAGTTGCAGTCTTATGTTCCACTGGAAACAAGGTCTAGCAGTAGTATTAGTTTATCAAGGTGTAACTAGCAAAAAAGAAGGAGTAAGGATACATTTATATGACATAATAGTCATTAGTCCTCGTCACACTTCTTTCTTCTCTGCGTTCGTTCTTACGACCAATTTTAATCACTCCTTGTGATATGTTTGATCTTTGCCAAGAACGTGTATACGTTGCACATTGGTTTGGTAGGCCCCTAAACGCATAGACTTCTTCACGTTTAGGACATGTGCATCCGATTTCAGCCAAACCTCCTTAGTTGCCTCTTACGACATGCGTGGCAGGTAACAGTGGTTCTATTCTTGACACCCCAAATTTGGGCCCGGTAACCACTCGGGTGTCCTCGTCACACAAGATACGAGATAAAAATTGTACTCTCAATAGATCTTGTGTCTTTCACTATGGCCTCTGAGTCTTCCTTCATGAGTAGTTTGGATTTTTTCTATCTCTGTAGCTGTTTTTTTATAATGTTGTCTTGTACGACATGCGAGGGACAGTGGTTCTATTCTTTGCTATTCTGGATTCCCCATGAAGGACATTTATATGACAGGTTCCTGGGCAGATGATGCTCAACAACCCAGGAGGGCAGGTTGTCTAAGGGTCTCTACCCTAAAAGAAAATAGCAACTTGCTGCCTTGCAGGTAGGCTAGGGACAGCTAAAGGCTGACGGAGAGTGAACCAGTAAACGCTGGCTGAAACTGGACACATCACCGAGGATACGCACTAGAGCTCCAAATGGCGCTGAACGATGTGACGTAAAAATACGTTCTTGGTGGGGGCTGTTTATATATCACAATAAGAATGATCAAAATAGCCAAAGAGAACGATCGCGAGAGAGATATGAAAGGTTCAATGTAGAATAAGATAATCTATAACACATTTAATAACAAATATGGAAACAACATACTAACAGCACATGGCATTGGTTAACAATAAAACATGTGTTTAACATTTCGCTGACAAAATTCTACGCCTGTCAAATTTCCGGCACATACATCTGCAGCACATACATTTGTTGAGGAACTGCAAAAGAAAACTAAATGCGCATCACTGACAACCATGATCATAGGAAGAAGATGGCCTGGACATGTGTGCAGAATGCCACCAGGTACTTTGGTAAAGAGAGCTTTCCAATGGACAGCAGACCAAAGGAAACCTAGAGAAGGACTGTGGAAAGAGGAATTAACCCTTTAGCTGCTAAGGACGCATATATATACGACTTTTTCCCATTCACTTCTAAATACGCATTAACACGTCTGTTATTATCTCTCCTCTGTGGGCTAAAGAAGTGTTAAAACACGTTATACATTGCTACTGTCACTGCTATAGGCGTACATTCACGTTTGTGACCTAGAAACAAGGAGTAGCTATTTTTAGCTCCGCCTTCTGAAAGTATGTAGCAGCAAAAGAGTTAAAGAATGTGGACTGATATGGGGTACCATGGATAGAAAGACAGCAGACCAGCAATAATAGGGATAAACTTATGACAGCCATATGTGTCAACTATGATATGAAGAGGATTGATTGATTTGACCATCACCCTAATAACCATATGTGCTCTGATCTATTTCTTACACAGGAAGATCTTATGAAGAGAATTAAACAAAACACTATTTCTCCCAAGATTATGCTATCAGTACCAAACATGAATGTTGACATCAAATGACGGAAGAAAATTAGTCACAACAGAGATGAAGTGTCTATATATGGTGCTGGGAGTATCAAGAAAAGACTAGTTAGAAATGCCATCAGGTAGAAATAACACCATCAGTACTAAACTCCATCAAGAACAACAACTAAATGATCTGCCACATAGCCAGATTACCAACAGACAGTAAGCCTCAAAAGGCAATGCTATTCAGATAGTGTCGCCCAAGTGGTTACCATGGCCCAAATTGGGATGTAAAGAATAGAACCACTGTTACCTGCCGCCCATATCATAAGAGGCAACTAAGGAGGTTGGGTGTGGGGCTACTACCCCACACTGTAAAAAAACACTAGATAGCTCCAGAACGGAGAGCGAAATGGGCGGTGATTGCGCGCGCGAGAAAGATACAGTGTATACACTGCAAACAAGAACCATAAGTTCTGGAAGGAACAAGCTACTTGATGATGTCATGTTTTACATTTTTTTTTTTTTTTACACATGAAGAAAAAAATACAGTACAGTGGTTTCTAATAAAATCTGCCAACACCACCTTTATTAATGAAAAACAAGAATGTTCAGAATTAATGGTTTGCAAAATGTCACTGCACAAACACACTTTGTAAATACCAAACACGAACAAGAAAAGTCAATAGATACAACCAACCAGTAATATAACATATTTACTGTTAACAATAAAGAAAACTTACGAACTGCTATCAGATTCACTGCTTGTTGAGCCTCGCCTTTTTCTACCACGGCCCCTGTCTTTGTCTTTTGATTCCTTTTCTTTGCCATCTTTCTTTTTATCTGATTTTTCTTTCTCCTCTCTGGGTTTTCCATCACTCTGAACCCTGACAAAGTATCAACAATCAATATTAAAAGTGACAAACAGAAAATACATTAAAAGTGAGTTTCTTCTTCTTTGCGTTCGTTCTTTGACCAATTTTAATCACTCTTTGTGATATGTTTGATCTTTGCCAAGACGTGTATATGTTGCACATTGGTTTGGTAGGCCCTAAACGTATAGACTTCTACATGTTTAGGACACATGCATCCGATTTCAGCCAAACCTCCTTAGTCGCCTCTTACGACATGCGTGGCAAGTAACAGTGGTTCTATTCTTTACACTCCAAATTTGGGCCTCGGTAACCACTCGAGGCGGAAAAAATGGTATGTTATATTATGGGATCGACGTCATGGCACATTGGGCATTCCCATGCATGCTCTGTCCTCCGCTGCAGCAGCCAACCCAAAGTCCATTTGCTCACTGTACCCATGAGAAGTTGATTGCTATATCTTCTCTCTCTACCACGAAGACGACACTGTCTGGCATGTCCAAACTTAACCAAAAATAAAAAAGCACATTAATAATAATAGAATCACGTTGACAACAAAACTACATGCAAGAATGAGATCTACAGATACTTCACAGCGCAAATATTTTACAACAGTTTAACATTTCGATCATTTATTTTCTAAATGACTAGTGTGTATTTCATAGGATTATAAGGCATTTATGAATAGGAGCATGAGAAATTTTTTTAAAAAGATGACAAATATGACCAAAAAAACAATAAGATGAGCCCACAAGGCCCATTACATACCAAGAGATAGAGGAAGCCTACTCACGGTTTAAAAGCAATAGAGCATATGGAGCGGATCAGATAACAGTAGATATGCTCAAGGTGGATCCACAAATGAGCAGAAAAGTATCTGGTTCAATAAAGTGTGGGAAAGAGGGGATGGGGAAGACCTAGAGAGACATGGAGATGAACTATAGACTGAGAAATAGAAGAGACTGGAAAGACCTGGAATGAACTTATCTGATTTGCTCCAGACAGATCTGGTTTAATGAAATTTGTTGATGCCTTATGCTTCAAGAGGAGTTAAGAGCAGAGAATCCTACAAAGACATAGAAGGCTAGTTCACCTTCAGTACATACAGAATAAATATGAGAGAAACTTCAACATTTGAACAAGTTAAATGAAAGAATTTGCAAAGAAGAGATGTATTTTACTAGGCATGACATAGGCTAGTAATGAGTCTGTACTAGATAATCAAAGAATTATCAAATTAAAGTATGAGACACATTCAATGCAGGATATCCAATTTTGTCTTAACTGGTCACTTTTGCCACGGAGTGTTGTGAAAAGTTAAAGCATTCATTGTTGGGTAAAGTGTTTTTCAGAGCAAGTTGTGAGTCTGTGTGGCTGGAACATTTCTTTGATGTTATCTATTTATTTTATTCTTGTCATTCCTCATGCACTTAGACCAGGCCTTCTACTGGTGTACGCACAAAGTGGTAATTGATTAGACTTCATTCTCATAAAATGACTGAACCATTTTATTTTAAGCGTCCTCACATATATGGCTGATATTCTTTTTATGTCTGTGTTTTTTCTTCTATCTGTTCTGGTTTTTACTTAAAAATTCACTTTGTACACCGTGATTTATTTCTTTAGCATCTTCAACATTTATGTTTGACATTGGCAGTAGAAAGTTAATATAAATAAACTGTTTATCACTAGCTGTTTAACTTGTGTGCAAACATTACAGTTTATCACCAGCTGTTTAACTTGTGTGCAAACATTACAGTTTATCACCAGCTGTTTAACTTGCATGCAAACATTACTCTTTATCTTGTAAGCAATCATTACTCTTTATCCCCTGTTCTCTCTACATGTCTGTATTTGTTATCACTTCTGATCATCCGATCACAAGGTAAAATTGTGTTTCTTCTCTGTACAAGTCTATAGCACCATCGTGGGCGCTGAGCCATTATCTCTGGAAAAGTATTCCAGATCCTTCCCTTCGTTCGCTTGAAATATGTCTATATATTCAATGTTATCTCTTGTATGAACTTCACTGTCTTTTGTAACTCACAAAGAGGTCCGTGTAGTTTTCTGTAGAGTGTTGTTTCGTTAGGCCAGTGAGTTTGCCTCAGTGTATCATATTCGGGGCAGTGTTGAAGTATGTGCTCTGTACTCTGTGCCTGCCCACATGGCTGAATTGCCAATCTTGAACTTTGTATACATGTGGCTGCAGAGCCGATTGTGTCCTGTTCTAAGGCGCAGAATGATAACTTGTTCCATTCTGCTCATATTATAGTAAACGTCTTGTGTTGGTATTTGTGGCTTTCTCATTGATTTAATCATCCTTTTCTTTTGGTGGTAGGTAACTGGCACACCCGGTTGCTCTCCTGCAGAACCTTCCTTGATCAAAACGTCTGCTGTTTCATTTCCTGGTATTCCACAGTGAGAGGGTATCCACTGCAAGACAACCCTGCGCTGCTTGGACAATTTAGACAGTAGGGTCTGTAGACCTGGTAATTTTCTGGACTGGAGTGCTGATTTTGCATCAGTCAAAAATACAACAGGTAGTATTCCAGATAAGGATCACCACAAATATCATTTGAGACATAGGCCTACTGCATCTTTGGGACCGTTGAGTCATGTAATTAATTCTAAAGGCAAATATGTATGTTATGGTAGAATATCAGTATCTGTTAGTAAAAATAAGTACTGTAATGTAGAGCAACATTTCTTCTAAAAACTTTTTCTTGTTTGACTGCTATGAATTCAGGCATGCATAGTTGTGCCGCCTAATATGATGCATGTGACCTATTTTTGCATGAAGGCATTCTTTCCTTATAACCAGTGTCTCTGCCACTCAGGTGAGCCTTGCTCCACCTTCAGAGGTAATCCAAGCTTTAATAGTTAATAATTATTCTGTGAATTCTGAATTTATACGAAACACCAGAATTTTATCAACTTGCAACAAATATCATGATGTGTTCCTGTGGTCACTGTCCATAAGTTAGTAATAGTAAGTAATAGTATGATGTCACAGATGTCAAATTCCACACACCAATTTATCATTTATGTAAGTAATAAGTTCATACATTTCTATTAAACGTTCTGAGTTCAGAATATGTGAAATTAAATTGTTTTATTTTAACAAAGGACGATGGCGCCACCCGTTCAGAAAGCAATGGCAAACTACTGAACGTATAAGTGGTGCCTAGAAAATCAACGACTTGTTTACTGTGGTTGATGGCTACGTCCTTTGGGATATGCCACGATTTTCATTTTCAAGTACTGGTATACATTTCTAATTAAAAGTTTAGTCAGAATAATATAGAAATTAATATTATTTTATTACTATTATTAGTACTACAGTCGCCACACGACGTCCGCTCCTCAGCAGTCATCAGTCAGATGACTTGAGTAGACTAACAATAGTTTGAATTTAACTCATCAGGTCTAACTTCGTCGGTACTTCGACAAAAAGAAAATAAAAACTTGAAAAAGCAAACACTTGTCTTGTAAGTAAAGTAACTTCTACATTTCATCTGCTCTGTGATTACCAGCCGCAGCTAAGCGAGAATCGATTTCACACTTTAAAATGTGACCAAATATTATACCATAATCACACGATAACTTACATTTTCAGCGTAGAATTTGACAATAATATCTTCTGTGTGTTTCTACTACTCAATGCTGATCTACCGGAAGTTGAGTGCTGGTTAGGGAGATGTGCGAAAAGCAAACATTCGTTACTCAAATACCTACTATTATCTAGATCCGAAAATAACGAGTAGACGATTGGAAATAGTATTCGTTACTTAGATATGTTTGAGCCATATATATGGAAAGTGAAAGTGCCATACGAACAAGCGCCGGACTCACAAATTGGTTTCCAGTAACATCAGGAGTACGGCAAGGATGTGTATTATCACCTCTTCTCTTTATTATATACATGGATAGTATCACCAAAATAGATGAAGCATCACTCAACGCAGACCAACAAAATGAACTGCTCTTTGCTGACGACCAGTGTATATTCCATAATAATATTGAACAGCTTCAAGAACACATAAACTTACTCAACAATAGCTGCCTCAAATACAACATGAAGATCAATATTCAAAAGACAGAAGTCATGACTATAAGTAGAGAACATAAAGATATCAACATAAAAATAAATGACCAAACGCTAAAGCAGGTGAGAGAATTCAAATACCTTGGAAGTATCTTCACATCTGATAGTAGACTGGACAGAGAGATCGAAACTAGAATCCAGCAAGCCAACATCACATACCAGCTTACCCCAATTTTGAAACACCCAGCTATTCTAGTAGTGACTAAAAGACAGATTATAAATTCAATCTTTCTACCAACACTGTGCTACCAGAGCCAAACATGGGCACTGACAAAAGAACAAGAAAGGAAAATTACCACATGCGAAATGAGATGCCTGAGGAAAGCAGTAAATAAAACAAGAAGAGACCATATAAGAAATGAGGAAATTAGAAGAACAGTCGGAACAACACCTGCTATTAGATTTATTGAAAAACAGAGACTCAAATGGTTTGGCCACTTGGTCAGAATGAACCCGAATACACCAGTTGCAAGAGCGTACAACCTGAAAATGGAATCATCAAGAGGAAGGGCAGACCAAGAAAAAGATGGGTTGATGGAGTTACAGACATCTTAAAACTCCACAATACCACACCATATCAAGCGACCGAGCGTGCATTATCTCGGAAACCGATCATCAGTTAAACCTGCTACGCCTAGCGGCAAAAAAAAGCAGAGAAGGACAAAAGAGAGAGACTTAGATATGTTGGATATATAGAAGAATACGTCATATTTCATAGAAAAAATACAAACAAATAAAGAGGTTCTCGAACAATTAGTAGTGGAGGAAGAATTACAACAGAAAATTAAAATTGACGGAAATATTTCGGGCACATAACTAGGCACGTAATCCAAATATCCATGTCAATGATGACACTACCATCAACCAATAATTCTCACGCGATAGTTCTTTTTGGCCATTTTGATCATTCTTATTGTGATATATAAACAGCCTTTACCAAGAACGTATTTTTACGTCACATAATTCAGCACCATTTGGAGCTCTGGTGCTTATCCTTCGGCGACATGTCCGGTTTCAGCCAGCGTTTACTGGGTTCGCTCTCCGTCAGCCTTTGACTGTCACCAGCCGACCTGCAAGGCAGCAGGTTGCTATTTTCTGTTAGGTATCGACCTGTAGAAGACCTACACCCCCGAGTTGTTGAGCGTCATCTACCCAGGTTACCTGTATTTTTTTTTACTTTGGTTTGCCTACCGCCCAGTTTTGTGTACGGTTTGTTCCGCTAGACTTTGATTGTCCCCAATCTAACTACAGGGCAGTAGTAGTGCAAGAATTCAAATACTGAAGAAGCATATTCACAGAAGTTGGAAGACTAAACAGAGAGATAGAGGCTAGAGTTCAAACTACAAATGCTTTAATTTAACACACCAGCTAGCCCCATTGTTAAGGCACCCGAACATCTTACCAACAGCTAAACAGCAGATGATCTATGTAATTTTCATGCCTACTCTGTGTTACCAGAACAATCATGGACAATGAGCAAAACACAGTCGCAAAAAAAAAATAAGTAAAGGAGAAATGTGATGCCTACGAAAAGTTACAAACAACACCAGAAAAGACAGATACCAACTCTCTCTTCTCTCTTTGCCTTTACCGGTTGGGGCATAGGCCCTCAACCAACTCATGCCAAGTCTTCCTATCTCTAGCTATCTCCTGCAGCTCCCTCCAGCTCTTCTTTATATTGTTGATCTCCGCCTCCAAATCTCGTCTCCATGTATTTCTCGGCCTCCCTTCTTTCGCTGTCCCTGCGGGTTCCAGGCAAGGACCCTTCTTGTTATATTCCCTCCGGTTTTCGCAAAGTGTGTCCTATCCAGCGCCAGCGTCTTTTTAACCTGTTCGTTCACTGGAATCTGTCTTG
The DNA here is from genome assembly GCA_020796225.1 of Arion vulgaris. NCBI lineage: Eukaryota > Metazoa > Mollusca > Gastropoda > Stylommatophora > Arionidae > Arion > Arion vulgaris. Next base: position 14,704,426 of record CM036757.1, read on the forward strand.
TTCTCTCCATAAGACAGATACCAACAGCAGCATAATAAAGACAGTTTTGGACAGTACCTTGCTTGAATTACATTGAGAAACAAAGAATGAAGAGGTTAATAAGAATGCAACCAAACTCCACTATACACAGAGTCGTCTACAGTAAAACAGTAGGAAAGAAGGCAAGAGGTAGACCACAAAAGATGGTTAGATGGCATAGCAGAATACTGTCAAAAAGACCCAAATAACTATCACCCGAGCCTCTATCCCCGCCCAAGACCAGCACTGATTGTCACCCGAGACAAAGACAAAAACAGAATACCACAACACTGGGCAACAACCCGGTAACAGTGTGATGACAAAAGAAGAAGACATAGACACGACACATTGATCAAAACCTTATTATAGTGGAAAGTTGAAAGATGACGTGCAAGAGGTAGACAGAGACACATGTGCGAGGTAAATATCAGGAGATGGACAAATTACAAGTTTGGCAGAGTGGGGTATCAAGGCAACAGACAGGAAATGTTGGTGGTCATTTGCAGCCAGCCTTCGATGATGAGACGGCACCTGATAATGATTTATTTGTTCGGATTTTAAATATTAACTCTCTTCTTCTCCTGCGATCAACTTTTACTATGCGACTACTCCGGTATGTGTCATAAACAGGGTGGTGCGCTTGAGGTCTTCACCGGTCCTCCCATAGTTTGTCTTGTAGGGTTGTTTCTGTTGGCCAGATCTCCAATCTCTCACTACTCAGACTATGGCAGTCTTGCAGGATGTGCTCTGGGGACTGCTTTGGTGCTTCACAGGTGCAGGCTGCCGAGTCCCTGAGACCCATTCTGTGGAGGTGTGCTCTGAGACTGCAGTGTCCCGTTCTAAGTCTGAAGACTGTGGTCTGTGCTTTTCTGTTTGGTGTATTTATACTGTCGTGCTCTGGGTTGTAACGTCCATTTGTTTTTCTCCAGATCATTTTCCTGGATTGTTTCAGGAGAGTCTTTGCTTCTGTAAAACTTTGTGTTGGGTGGTGTTGTGTTAGGCTCCCCCAGCCTTTGCGAGTTTGTCAGCCTTTTCGTTTCCTGGTATTAAATATTAACTAATATTGATGGTTTGGGAAATTATTGGTTTTGGTTACTGAATCGACGTCATATAAACTCATGACCATAAGAGGTTGTAAATGCTAAATACTAATGTTCTGAGATGAAAGATACTAATATCTCAACTTTGCTGTAAACTAGCAGAAATACTTAAGCAGTCTCAGATGAGATCTCTGTGGCGTAGAGGCTAGGTGATTGCATCTCGTTCCAAGGGTTCTCGGTTCGCTCCCTCGTGGAGAATCTGGATATTTTTCCAGAGATCTAATATCTCAGTGTAGATGAGATCGAGTTCATAGTCCTATCAGAGACGAACGATAAAACATAGGTCCTGTGTTCAAGTTGAGCAAGTAAAAGAACCTTAGGCAGTTTAGAACCTTTGATATGTGTCTTGATTTCTGGTAGTGACACTGTGTGTTTGTGTTGTTCCTTCCTTTCTTCCTTTCGTTCGCTTGAAATTTGTCTATATATTCAATGTTGTTCTCTTGTATGAACTTCACTGTCATTTGTAGCTCACACAGAGTTTGTGTTGTTAAGTTTTGTTCCCTCCTTAACCAGCCTGTCTGCTTCTCATTTCCTGGTACACCACAGTGGGCTGGTATCCACTGGAGAATAATTTTGTTGTGTTCTGAGAGCTTGTTTAGTTGTAGTGTCAGCTCTCTTTTCATATTATCTTGTGGTTCCCTTTGTGTGGCCTGCAGAACTGACAAGCAGTCGCAAAGGAAGACAAGTTTGTTGTTTTGGATGTTTCTTTGTTGCAGTATTTTTGAGGCATCGAAAATTGCCTGTTGTTCGGCACTAAAATTTGTTGAGAGTTCTCCAGTGGCACGTGAATTTTTAGTGTGGTTAGAAATGAAGACATCAGGAAAAAGTGGTACAACATAAATACTGAACTTCATCAAGAAACAATAAATTATATGGTTCGACCACATAAATAGATTACCAACAGACAGTATACCTCAAAGAGCACTGTTGCTCCAATACACTGGATACAAAGCAAAAGGCCATCCACGCAAGAGGTGGACCTCAGAGATAACAGAGACGACGAAAGCCACAATGTCTCGCCTGAGTGGTTACCGGGGTTAAAATTTGGGGTGTAAAGAATAGGACCACTGTTACCTGCCACGCATGTCGTAAAGGGGCTAAGGAGGTTTGGCTGAAATCGGATGCATGTGTCCTAAACGTGTAGAACTCTATGCGTTTAGGGGCCTACCAAACCAATGTGCAACGTATACACGTTCTTGGCAAAGATCAAACATATCACAAAGAGTGATTACAATTGGTCGTAAAGAACGAACGCAAAGAAGAAGAAAGAACAAGATATTTTGTTGTTACTTTCAGTGGCAATTGATACTTGAAGAATTTGTTGTTGGAAGTACTTATTTGTTAATGAATATTAGTCATGTAAATATGTCTGTATGTAGATATGTGCATATATGTGTGTATGGGCTTGTGAGTCAAAGGTCGTGGGTTAAAATCCGGACCGCACCATTCTGTTCACGAGTGCATTTTTTCCAGAGACACCTAGGATTGTTGCCAGAGCTACGGAGTTCAAGCTTTGTGCAATGCTCTCGGCAGGTGACATGCCATTTCTGCGAAGAGGGACTGGGCCATATGGGGTCAAACCAGGCAATGAAGTCAATCCTTAAAGAAAGAAAGATGAGGCCTCTGTGGGATGGAGGTACAGAGATCACCTCTCACTCCAAAAGTAATTGTTAATTTCCCCACGTGGAGTGATGGTGCTATTTTTCAATTATACCTGATGTCAATGCAGGTAAGATTGAATTCCTTCTATTGGGGACAGACAATGAAATGTATGTCCTGTGTTCAAGTTGACCCATAAAAGAACCCACAAAAGAACCCACATTGACAGTTGATAATCGTTAAGAGTGGGAATGGAAAGCCACTGCCTGAGCATTAGAATTTTTGAATAAAACACCTGTAAATTTTCCCCATCCTCAAAACTGCATCTGGGATTCTTGTCGGTGCTACAAAGTTTGTGCACTGCTGCTGAAATCCTGTTCAAGAAAGAGAATATCTTCTTCTATGAATGCCCTATATATAGACCACTTGTTAACCACTCTTTATGATTTGTGTGATCTGAGCCTAAGAGCGATTGTACGTTGTGCCAGTTATGCACCTACAATTAAGCCAGCACATTCGATTTCTGCGATTCTTTTTATTTACTAGGGTAGCTTCCCAAGGCCCCTACCTCATTCGCCTCTTACGACATGCCTTGTAGGTCGCAGTATTACTATTCTTTGCTCCCCTTGTGAGCCTAGGCACCACACAGGCGAAAGAGAATATAACACACATTGTAATTAATAGTGAAACACGTACAAACAAAGTACTATAGTTTTACAAAATACAGAAACAGTAACGATAAACAGCAACGTTTGACAACAAGGCCTTTATCAACAACGAACAAACAGGATTGACAAATTAAAATGAAACACAAATGGCGACCAAATAAAGACGTATCTAAGGAAAATCTGGAATAAAAACATAGGTTTTTATTAAAAATAGAGTTTTATTCCAGATTTTCCTTAGATACGTTGATTTGGTCGTCCATTTGTGTTTCATTTTAATTTGTCACTCCTGTTTGTTCGTTGCTTGATAAAGGCCTTGTTGGTCGGAACGTTCTGTTATACGTTACTGTTTCTGTATTTTGTAAAACTATAGTACTTGTTTGTACGTGTTTCACTATTTACCAAGTTTTACTGTAGTCTTCCCCCTATTTCGATTTTTGTAATTAACTGAAGCACAATGATAATGGCCCAATCAATGAAATCAATGAGTAGTAATGCAACCTAAAACTGACAAAAGAAAGAAGAAAAAAACAAAGTCAGATTGCAATCTACATTATTTATTCTGGAAACTGTACTGAATTTTATTCTATTGTGCATTTAAGAGGTAAGGAAAATGAAAAATCAAACTTGCAATAAAAAAAAGAAATAGAGATTTCCTAAAAAAATACAACTATAGTGAACATTTGTACCGCTGCCAGAGCATGCAAAAACTTTCTCACTGTATACTCAATGATGAATCTCATTCTATCATTACATCACAGTTATAACTCTCTCTCTCTTCTCTCAAAAATACACACAAGTAAACTAATTATGCAACCTGAATACATGAATCAGCACAGCTCTTTGTTTTGACAAAAACAATGAATGGTAAACAACTCTGCTATAGTCTAAATGCAAGTCTAAAATATAACAGTTACTGCAAAAATATCAAGTATTTATCAATGTGAGAATCATTACCAAAACAAAATGTATTAGATATCAACATGTCATGTGTTAGTATATTTGAAGCACATCTTTCTCTCTCTTTCTCTCTCTTTCTCTCTCTCTATGACAATTAAATATCTATTTCTGTGTGAGAATGTTACAATATTTTTCGTAATTTATACATACATAATTCCGTGAAGTAATCACAGCCTCCCTCGTACACGCTGGAAGTTCTTGTAATAAATAAACGAATATGGGGTTCAAAACTGCAGCAAAACTGAATACCAACAACAAAAGTAAACAAATTTTGCATTTTTCCTTCTTCATTAATGAATAAACAGAAATATACAACGCCATTGTAACATGCTGAACAAACACATGATAAACAAAGGGAAGATACATTCAGACCATTATGACTTCTACTTGCGTAACTTTTTTACACATTTGATATTTACCTATACCAAAATCAGATATGCTAAACTGATAGACATAGAAGTTTTGCTGTAAATCTGCTATACAACATCTCTCTCTGCCTTTTTAATCCGAATTGTGGCATAGGCCCTCAACCAACTCATACCAAGTCTTCCTATCTCTAGCTATCTCTGCAGCTCCCTCCAGCTCTTCTTTATATTGTTGATCTCTACCTCCAAATTCGTCTCCATGTATTTCTCAGCCTCCCTTCTTTCGCTGTCCCTCGAGTTCCCAAGAAAACACCGTTCTTGTTATATTCCCCTCTGGTTTTCGCAAAGTCTGTCCTATCCAGTGTCCTATCCAGTGCAGTTTTTGTAGACCTCTAGGTTCACTGGAATCTGTCTTGTTCTCTCCATAAGTTCCTCATTTGTGACACTATCATACCATCCCAGTCCCTCTATTTTGCGCAGACACCAGTTGATGAATGTTTGCAAATTATGTGTTATTATTTGAGTCGTTCTCCATGTTTCTGACCCATACAGTAGAACTGCTTAAACATTAGAGTTAAATACCCTAAGTTTTGTTCCAGATTTGATTTCTTTAGACTTTCATATGTTTCCAAGTGCAATGAAAGCTCCTCTTGCCTTCTGTATTTTTATTTTTACATCTCTATCTGTTCCACCCTCTTGGTTGGTTGGATTTTGTGGCTCAAATTTTCTACTGGATAGGGTCCTAGCCTATGCCAAACCCCAACTTAGTCGCCTCTTACGACATGCTTTGTAGGTCACAATGTTGCTATTGTTTGCTCCCCTCGCGAGGTTAAGCAACATACTACAGCTAAAATGGTTCATACTACAAAGATTAATTTGTTTCTACACAGATTTACAGGAGCAAACACAGAAGAAGAAGATACCTGTATGAAAGGAGTACAAAAATACAATGGAAACACACAAATATTTGAATAATTCTCTTGCAGATAACAGTCAATAACTTGAAAATGATAAATCATGAAAAAGGGTGCAGCTGCCAACACAATAACACGAAAATGAAGCTTTTTACTGGATTCATGTGGTAACCTTTCCCACTTATACTGTCTTCATGTGTAACAAGAAAACAAAACCACAGAAATATATATGTATATTTATGTATATAACAATTGTGGTCAGTGTTGATCCTGTAGTATGTACATTTAAAAAGGACAAAACCACGCCCAAAATAAAAACAGTGTGTGCTCAACAATGAGAAAGTTTCAAAGCAACTGCCAAAGAAACAAAACATTCACAAAAAATTCATGTTAACCCTTTTGCTCATAATATTTTTATTATCTCCGGATGTATTTATTTTGCAATGTATACTGACTTATCCAGTATACTGGCTTTGCATCATTAAAAAAATGTCCATGAGCCAGTACATCGGTTCAGAAGAGCGAATGGGTTAAATATGAAGTTTCTAGCGACATTATCATATGAATGTTTCCAACATACAAATGTTTGTAAAATGATTTTTAAAATTCAACAAAGTTTAATTGCAATTTTCTCAATTGTAGAGTCAAAAAGTGTGCAAATGTAATTACTAACTGGATTATTCTCAATAAAATATTTTTGTTTCAATAGTTATAACTGAAACTAACAAATACTATGTCCTACCTGTATATATAATTTTAAAAAACTATCGTTACTCCCTGTAATGCCCTTTTTTGGATGGTGTAGATCAGGGACATGAACCTGTGGCATTTAATGGCCGCATGGCTAGTGTAGTCGCTACAAAACTGTTCAGGTTAGGCTGTTTTATTTATGTCAACAGAAAAAAACTCTTGGCCTTACCGTGGATTGAACTCGTGTCTCCTGCATGGGAGCCGCTCTCTAATCCATTCGGCCAGGTGATCCACATCTTAAACATGCACCTAAAAATACACTGATAGAAATATAATCTTCTTTTCATTCTTTACGTTCATTCTTTACGACCAATTTTAATCACTCTTTGTGATATGTTTGATCTTTGCCAAGAACGTGTATACGTTACACACTGCTTTGGTAGGCCCCTAAATGGATAGACTTCTACACGTTTAGGACACATGCATCTGATTTCATCCAAACCTCCTTAGTCGCCTCTTACGACATGCATGGCGAGTAACAGTGGTTCTATTCTTTACACCCCAAATTTGGGCCCCGGTAATCACTCGGGTGTAGAAATATAATAAAAGCATACAGTATATATATCTCCTGGTAGGGGATGTTAGTGTCTCTTATCAAAACATGACCATTACATCCTACCATACATGTTGCTAAAGGTAACTTTTTCTTCTTCAAAAGCTCCATATCAACCACTTGTTAAATCACTCGTGATTTGTTTGTGATCTGAGCCTAAGAACGATTGTACGTTGTGCCAATTATGATCGCAGTGTTACTATTCTTTTTTCCTCGTGGACCCCGGCAACACACGGAGGCGTAAAGGTAAGTAATGAGGGTTGGTCATGGGGGTTAATAAAAATATTATGTTTAGCAACTTACCATAGAAACATTATTGGAAGAACACATAAACAGTTTTCGTGCAATGACTTACAAACAGTCTAACTGCTTCAGTGTATTGACTTACAAGCAGCCTAACTGCTTTGATACAACATCTTATAAGAAGTTCAACTGCTGTGATAATCTCATGCTTCAAAGAGATAGAAAAAGGATGAATGATTGATTATACAACACATCAGTTTTAAGTACAAGTAAGAGATTTTGACATTTAGAAAGTCAGCTAATAAAAACACAATAGTGTTTAGAACATTATTCACACCCAATGTGATACTTAAGGCAGAGACAAAAACATTTCCACTCAAATGAGAAGTTTAGGATTTTTCTCTATGTTTTTTGTAGCTGTTTGCTCTTTTTTATAGTGTGGGGTCGCTGGTCCCACCCCTACCCTTCATACTTGCCTTTGACAAAATGCAAGAGGAGACGATGGTTTTATTCTTGACTACTCAAGTAACTACATGGTGGATTAATATACATACTCAAGTATGTCATACAAGATGACTAATGAAGGTTGTACATAGGACTAGCTTTGGTGCAGGCTTCCTACCAAGAAAACACACGGTAGATTAATATACTCAAGTATGTCATACAATATGACTAATAAAGGTTGTACACACTGACAGACTAGCTTTGGTGCAGGCTTCTTAGCCAAAACACATGATGGATTAATATACTCAGTATGTCATACAATATGACTAGTGAAGGTATGTACAATGACAGACTAGCTATGGTGCGCTCATACAAAAACCACATGATGGATTAATATACTCAAGTATGTCATACAATGTGAGCATCTGTAGCTCAAGCAGTAGTGAGCTTGATCACGAACCCAAGCGTACCTGGTTCAAACCCCACGTGGGCAAGTTTAGAAGCAAATTCGTTTATGGATTTCAAAAGGTAAAACAGACCTCATCGTTCAGAAAGCAATGACAAACTACTGAATGTATAAGTGGTGCCTAGAAAATCAACGACTCGATTACTGTGGTTGATGAGCTAAGTCCTTCTAAGGGACTATGCCCAAAAACTTTTCATTTCATTCATACAACATGACTAATTAAGGTTGTACATATGACTAGCTTTGGTGCAGGCTTCCTAGTGGAATAAAATAGCTACAGCCTTTTCTTATATGAAATCAATAAAACGGAATGTTATTTTTCTATATGTCCCTCTGTAAGATATGAAAACATGTGGAAGGTATGAAATTAATGAGGAAAATACTGACAGCAATATAAATGACATACAAAAAAAACTAATATATAATAATGTTTAGAAAATATAAACAAATCTGTCAGGACAAGGGATATTAGATATGATCTTGACTTCTCCTTTCAAATTTGAAGTGGAAAGCTGTATCTAGACCGAGTAGTGAACTTGAACTTTCGTTCTGTTTCTATGTTTGTGTCAGCTCATGTTTTTAATTCTGATACTGTAGGATATGTATGTTTGTCATAGGAATACTGTTTTGTACTGGATGATCCTGCAGGAGTGGGATAGTATCTGATGTTTTGCACTGACTGTTCCAACATCCCATATTTGCTTTAGCTTGAATAATGAAGTTTTGGGATTGGACCTCTCTGCTTCTGAAAATGTGCTGAAGGTAGGCTCACCAAAATCATAGTATCATGCAGCTAATACAAACCTAAGTAAAAATAGTTTATGATGATTATCTTCGTTCTTTCAAACTATCATGCTCAATAACAATTCTCTCAACGTATATCATCTGATGTAAAAATTATATTTGATCACACCAATTAGCTAACATTAAAATATAGTATGCATACTTTGAGAACAGTACAAGAGTTATAAATACAAACACATCTGATGGTATAATCCCAAAAACTATCTCAGAAAGAAGAAATGTTATGAGGATAATATTAATGAATGAATGTAATCACAGTTGTATTATTAACATAAACTACAAAGTTCTGACAAATATACATTAAAGAATGAATGTTTCTCCTTGTACTAAGTTACACATTTATATAATTACAGCACTTATATCTTTATATTATATAGCACACATCACTATATTATAGTACACATCCTTACATTATAGCATAGATAAATATATTACAAAACATAGCAGAAGAGTATGTAATAGGTAGATACCCTATGTCAGTGATGGGCAACCTGTTTTTTGGTCTGAGGGCTGTATGCAGAAATAAGCAGTAGTTCGAGAGTCAAAATAAACAAACAAATGCTTGCTAAACATGATACCCACATTTCATTATAAAATATTATTTTGTGTTGATTTGAAAGCTTAACTACACATAATATTAACACATTATCATGTCAAGAAGATGATGTTTAATCTGTTATGACAGCATTTCAAGAGAAAAAATGCAACTTAAAGTAGAAATATTTACCTGCATAGTTAGTATCAATGAGAAGGTTGTACTTGTGTCTCTTAAACAAGGTATCAATATCATGTGATATGAGAGTTATTGATAGTTTTAACGAGTTCTCCACATGAGTATATGTTATCTATGTTTGTGTTTTTAAATTTGACAAATGTTGTTCTTGAAAGAATATGTTCACACGCATCAGTGCTTGCAAAAGTGCAATTCTTTAACGTATAAATCGCCCTGTGTTTCCGGGCTCACAAGGGAGCAAAGATAATAACACTGCAACCTACAAGGCATGTTATAAGAGGCGACTGATGTAGGGGCCTAGGAAAGCTACCATAGTAAATAAAAAGTGTAGCAGAAATCGGATGTGCTGGTCTACTTGTTGGTACATAATTGGCACAACGTACAATCGCTCTTAGGCTTAGATCACATACAAACCACAAAGAGTGGTTTAACAAGTGGTTGATATAGAGTGTTTTAAGAAGAAGAACTTTCCTTCTTCTTCTGCATTCTCACTAGATTGGGATTTTGGATTCTTTAACTCCTAGTGGACCAGATGCCACACTATGTGGCATTTTTACTCTAAAAATATATCTGCCCTGGTCCACTAAGAGCTAATAAAGGCAGCCGTCTGCCTCAGATTATCAGCCATGCCATACAGTTTATCTTGGACGCTGGTGTAAGTGGGCCACCTCTTCTTTCTTCTCAGGTCTGCATACTGGGGGCAGTTGTGTAGGATATGTTCTATTTTCATTCTCCAAGCCACAGGGCACAGATCATTGGTGCCTATTTTGAATTTAGTGTACAGGTGGTGTTTCATTCTATTGTGACCTGTCCGGAGGCAAAGTATGGCTGTCTGGTGCCTTCTGGACAGTTGAAGAACTTTCCATTTCTAAATATACTTTATACTTGAAAGCATAGTTATTATCTCAAAGAAATTTACGACGATAAAGATCTGACCAGTTATTTGGTACCATGGGCATAACTTTGAAGTATGTTTTTTAAAGTATGATGAACTCTCAATTTAATGGACCCTCATACAATACATTTAACAGACATGACAAAAAATAATACAGTACATTAATTAATTAATAAATACAATCAGTTAGAAGATAGAATTGATACATTTGAGATATGGATATATAGAAGAATAAGCAGGGTTTCATGGACAGAAAAACAGACAAATAAACAAGTTTTAGGAAAACTAGGCATGAAGAAACAACTATTAAAAGAAATAAAATTCAGACAAGTAAAGTATTTTGGGCACATAAAAGGCATGACATCTTGATAAAATCTTTACTAGAGGGAAAGTTGAAGGGCTAAGAGCAAGAGGAAGACTGAAAAATAAGTGGGAGGGAAATTTAAAGAAATAGACAGAATAAGTCTGGCAGTGTGCAACACCAAGGCGAAAGACAGAGAATGCTGGAGATTCATTGCAGCCAACCTTCAATGTGGAGATGGCACCTGATGATGATGACAATTAAAAGTAATTTGAAACAATTTTAAATTACACATAATGTAACTACTTATGATATATTCTTTAATAAAGCTTTATAAGATTTGTGTCCTACTTTGTAGTGCAGGTTATTAAGTAATGACTCCCTCTATGTAGTTGATATATCTCAAATATATTGTCATATTAAAAGCAAATAAAGGTAAGTGATAGCAAAATAGCATGCAGAATTTGGTTTATGCACTTCTTCTTCTTCTTCTTTTCACCCCTAGGAAAGCATAGGTCAGCAACCAAGGCTCTTCAAAGCCCGCTCTATCCAGGGCCATCTTTCCAGATCTCTCCACTTCCCCTAAACCCATTTTTGCATTCTCCTATCTCCAACTCCCATCTCCAAGTGCTTCTGAGTCTTCCCCACCTCTATTGCCCTGGAGGTTCCATCGGAGAGCCTGTCTCATGATGCTATTAGGGGATTCATCAGTGTGTGTCCTATCCCTCGTCCCTTCTGCTCCTTATCTCTTGTTTCACTTGCCGTTGTCCCGCTCTATCCCACAGTTCCTTGTTTGTGGTCCTGTCATACCATCATTTGTGCACTTGGTCATATTAAGTTAAATGTTAATGAAATATTAAATGTTAGTGCTGGATTAGTAAAATGTACATAAAATATCAACAATAGATCAAACACTAGCCATCATAAAAAGCAAAACTAAAGCATAACTATGAAATGTTATATAATATTCTAAGCACAAAATACTAAGAAATATATAATATTGTCAGTGAATGGAGAATAAAAACAGAAGAAATAACAAATATGTAGGTTATAATAAAAAAACAGCCAGCACTAAAATTATCCACAATTTGATGAATAAAAAACAAGATCTGTAACAATTAGGTGTGAAATGTGAAATACTGAAAGAGATGACAATATTTTAAAAATGTTCATGAAAAAGAGATATATTGAAAGACATCAAAAGCAGACAAGCATAATTTGTCTGCCCACGTATCTCTCTCTCTCTCTTAGCCTGTTACGCCCTTGGCGTTTAGGGCAGCAACAAACGTACACCATTCTTCCCTGTTCATGGCCTTCCTCTGTATTGTGTTCCAGCTATGATTCATTTCCTTCAGCTCTTGCTCTATCGTTCTCCTCCAGGTCGTCTTGGGTCTTCCACGCTTTCGCCTACCCTCTGGAGTCCATCTCAGTGCAGTTTTCGTGTCGGAGCCAGTCTCCATGCGCATCACATGTCCAATCCATCTCCAGCGTCGTCTTCGGATGATAGTGCCCATATTCTCTTGTTGGCATCGTGCAAGCAATTCTTGATTCGAGATAGTAGTCGGCCAGTACACGCGTAAGATTTTTCGCAGACAAGTTGTATGAAAGGCGGAGAGTCTGGACATATCCTGTTCTGTCATTCTCCAGCATTCCGATCCAGTACAGCAATGTTGACAGCACACAGCTGTTATAGATACTAGTCTTGGTTCTGATGCTGTATTGGGCAGATTTCCAGGCGGTCTGAAGGGTCATGAATGCACTTCGTGCCTTACTCAGTCTGTTTTTAATGTCAGATCCAGCGCCTCCTTCATTGCTAATAACACTTCCAAGGTATGTGAAAGCGGTTGTATCTCGGAGGGTTTTACCTTCTAGTTTGACTGGTGCTGGGGTTTGCCCACGTATAGAGACGATAAACTCTGTCCAGTACTATTAATACAAGATAAGGTTAGAAACAAGAGAAATACAGTGCTACACATAGGAAGGAATCTTCAACAGAGGAATAAATAATAGTCATGTCAGAGAGCACTACCATTGTGAGAGACAGATAATAATAGATTTTCGTCTGAGTGGTTACCAGGGCCCAAATTGGGGTGTAAAGAACAGAACCACTGTTACCTGCCACACATGTTGTAAGAGGCGAATAAGGAGGTTGGTTGTGGGGCTAGCTACCCCACACTGTAAAAACACTAGATGGCTACAGAACAGAGAGCGAACCAAGTAAACGCTGGCTGAAACCGAACACATCGCCAAAGGATAAGCACCAGAGCTCCAAATGGTGCTGAAGATGTGACGTGAAACACACCAATGCTAAGGCTGCATGAATCAGATTTCTACATGAATAGAATTTATGGGGAGATCTGGTACATCGGTCTGGGCGGTGATTTTGAGAGAGAGATAATAGATTTCATTATAGTTAACCTTCAATGTGTAGTATGGTCTGATCTGATGCTGTGTAAAATATGCATAATAGAGAGGAGCTTATAAAGAACATATTAAAAGGCATACAATCAAGAGGATACTGAAGAAAAAGTAAATAAATTACATAATTAATACAAAGAAAATTAGAATAGCAAAATTACAAGAGACAGCAAAAAAAGAATAATGTTATCACAAAGTGTTGTGTTATGAAGAAAACACTTCATAAGTTGAGTGCCGAAAACTAAAAAAAAACACGCAATATAAAGCAGAAATTGAATGTCATCAGTATCATGACCACATGATGAGAAATTAAATGAAGTCATTTTGGCAATATAAGGCTATGACGACAATCAATAGACAAAAGATGTTATAGACAAAACGGAAACAAGTTTGGCAACAGTTTTTGTTCATGGAAAATAATCCTGAATTTACATGTGTTTTTTAAGGCAGAAGAAACAAATAAGTAGTTACATTTGTTCTGATTAAGCTGTGAAATAAAGAACTGAATACCAAGCTAAAGTATAACGAATGTGCACAAAAATGTAGCAGAATATGATAAGGCATAAATACAAAATATAACTTCAGATGGCAATAAATTGCCCAGTGTGTCACCACCAACTATTACATATATATGAAACAAGCACTAAGATAGCATACTTGACAACTTGTAACTATACTGATGCAAGATATTTTTATGTCAGAAAAATTCATTACAAAGATTAAAAATAAACAATTCCTACATAATATTTTTCTTCTTCACCCTTCGCCCTAGGGAAGCATAGGTCCGCAACCAAGGCCTTCCAAGCCCGCCTATCCAAGGCCATCTTTTCCAGATCTCGCCACTCTCTCCCCGCTTTTCTGCATTCCATCTCCAGGCGCCTCCGGGTCCTCCCCTGCCCTGGGGGCCCCACCGGAGAGCCTGTCTCACGATGCTGTCAGGGGTTTCCCAGTGCGTGTCCCACCCATCGCCACCCTCTGCCCACCATCTTCCGCTCCACCTGCCGCTGCCCTACCCCATCCCACAGCTCTCTGCCTGCTGTCCTGCCACACCATCACATAATATTTTTACTATCTTCAAAATTACATTGGGGACCCTTGCCAGTGCTGGCGGAGTTTGTGCACTGCCGCTGAGATCTTCAATAATAGCCGTCCATCGCAAGTGATGATGACAACAATCTCAGATGTGTGCTGCTACACCTCTCTGGTGTGTGCAGAGGTGACTGTAGAGTCTAATCCTAGAACAGAATCCCCTACTACAGGTGGGGCATACATGATCAACTGTGTAAGAAAGAGATCAGTGCACATATGGCTACTCATCAAAATGCAATGATTAATCAATCAATCTTGTGTCAATAGAATGACTGTTACTGAATATTGTATTCATAATATAGAATAACGACCACAAAGAAAATTAATACCCTTTAACATTTTCTGTGGGAGACTGAGCCCCTATGGGTCTGCTCAAAGTGATATGATATCAGTTCAGTAACCAATAACCAAACCAATAAGCAATCAATAAAACTTGCAGAATATATTATTAGTTTTGATCTCAGTCAACAATTGCCTACTAGTTCAAGTAGAAAGTTAGACATAGCTTCCAAGCCAAGTCAATGACAAATAAAGGCAGAAGGATTGACTTCTGGCACCAGGATTTAGATCATATGGCTCAGTCCCTCTCCGCAGAAATGGCACACCATCTGCAGAGAGTATTGCACAAAGCAAAAACTCCATAGCTCCTGCAATAATCTTATAGGTCTCTGGAAAAAATACACTTGTGAACTTAATGGTATGGTCCAGATTTGAACCCACGACCATCTGAACGCAAGGCAAGGGCTTAAACAGTTAGCCACAGAGACCCCCCAGTCAATGTTAAATACAACTAATTAACAGATCATGGACTGATCCAGCACAAACTGAAAGATATTTCTAATGTCCATTTGTACAGTTCATTTTCAGTCTTAGGTAATCATGGGAGAATATCCTTCCTGTTAATTGTTGACTTGAGTTCTACCCCCCTGCTTTAATATGCTTGTTTGGCAGAAATTAGTCCCACAGAATCAATGTCGGTTTTGTGCAGGGTGTTTGAAAGTATATATTTATTGCATTGATTTCAGAATAAATGGAGACATGCCAGCAACAGCAATGCAACCTATATGAGAATTTAATCAACCTAACAAAGGTGTCTGACACAGTCAACAAAGTTAGACTCTGGAAAGATTATCGCAAGAATTGACTGTTCTAAACAAAGAGTGACAGTTTCAGTTCAGAATATCTTCATTTCACTCCGGACAGATCCATAAAACTCCGATCTCTTCGCAATATCTCCAACAGTGTCAGCAATTAACTGTACCAGTTCGATGTTGATTGATGAGATTACTTATATACCTGTTGTGCTGTTCTTTTCTGTCCACTCCAATCTACAATCTAAGCTCTTGCAATCTAGCAGTTGACGTGGATTGGTTTAGATAAAATTTTCTTTACAGCTGCACTCTATGATGAGGCTCCTTCAGAATGTCACTGCAAATTGCTGACACTTGTAGTGATTCAGTCCATTGCAAGCGCACGGAACTAGCCTTCCCCTTTCAGGGTCATACTCACTGAATACTCAGAGCGACAGTTGCAGCTTTACAAAGAAGACTTAGTTGTATTTAATAAATTAATTACAGTCGTTAAACAGTATTATTATGATGACTTCTAACTGTCACATAAAACTACAAGCTGATCTGTGTGCCTGTCCCCAACATTGTTTGCCATGATATTGGCTAATCACAATTTCGAAACTATCAGAGCACACTAATGATAGTATGCACATCAGATAAGGACTGGTGGGAAAACTGTTCAAAGTTAGGCAATTACAGTCCTTTAAGATGTTGAAGGAGCAACTGGCTGAATGGATTAGGAGCTGGCTCTCAAACAGGAGACCCGGTTCAATCCCGGTAAATTCAATTAGTTTTTATGTCGAGGAATACAAAAATCCTAACCTGAACAGTTTACGGTGATTGTACTAGCCATGTGGCTATTGAATCCACAGGCCCATGTCTTCCTGTCCTCACCACCCTAAACAGCGGTGCTACAGGCAGTAACAAGAGTTTTTAGGGTTTTTTTAGATGGTGAAAAGTAACCATTATAAATCTGTGAGCTGATGAGTGTAATACAGGCTCTTAAAAATTATCCATGATATTTATGTTGTTGGATCATTAATTTTTTTCCATGAAACTAACAGAAACTAAGAAAAATAAATCCATAAAAGGAATGTCAAGGGGTTGTCCCCTACAGCTTAATATAACATCATAGTAGAATTATAACAATATGGAGAGAAAAAGTAGCACCAAAAAAAAACACCCCACAGAAAACAAATCACAAGTATTAAGTGCATGTCTTAAATTGTTAGTGTTTGTACTTGTGTGTAAGCATAAACTGTACTTAGCATCTCCTTCACTGCATTAAATTTACAGTTATGAAGGATACTCAGCAACAAGAAACACAGTACACAAGCAATCTGTTCCTCATAGAAAGAAAAATTGTGGCATATCATTTACAGGACATCGCAAATCAACAACAGTAAACAAGTCATCAATTTTCTAGATATCACTTATACGTTCAGTAGTTTGTCATTGCTTACTAAATGATGGGGTCTATTCTTACCGTTCATAAAAATCCACAAAAACAAATATGCTTCCAAACTGCCGGCCACGGCATTTGAACCAGGTATGCTTGAGTTGTGATCAAGCTCACTACCTTAAGCTACAGACGCCCCCTATTCATCATAACTCAGTGCTTTTTTTAAGATTGCAGAACTCTTAATTTCGAAAATATAGTTAGCACTTTCAGAATGAATATGCCTATTTAGAAGCTTCATTAGTAATCAATGTTATAAAGCCACAAGAAAGGAATAGGGAAAACAACTAATGTAACTGTAGCACAGACTTCTGAACATATGTTACAAAAGTCTCCCGCGCATGAATAGACATGAAAACTAAGAAAGAGTATCACCGGTATAATTGCACGAAAAACTCTTGGGAAATATCAACAGTCTGTGGGACCGATAAACATATTCTAGTTGATGTCTGTGAGTAAACAGATGAACAGTCTAGTAAACATGCATTGCCATGGATTATTTAATTTTGTATTGAACACTATTCTTTGTGTAAATAATATAAATTTCAAGTGGAATATACACGTTAAAACGTTAAAAAATTATATATATTAATTACAAAATGCAAACATATTTCTTCTTCTTGCGTTCATCTGCTATGAATTCAGGCATAGTTATGGCACCTGATATAGCATTTCTGCCTGATTTTTGCACGCAGGCATACTTTCCTTTTTTATTAGTGGCCATCGCCATACAGGTTCCGACTTCAGACTTAAAACATATTTCTCATACCAAAAGATGTATGTCTTGTGCACAAACATGATAAAACATAGTGTCGGTGATTTGTTAAGATATAAGTAAAACACTGATGATTGTTTACATACAGGGAAAAAGAGGGGTAACTGTAGTTAAAAGCTATATAAAAATAAATAAATACTTATACAGGAAAGTAATAAATAGTTTAATATGGAGACAAGTACACAAGAATAACAAATGCAGGTTTTCTGTGTCTAAGACGTGCACTATGTCAACACCCTGTTGCAGAAGGCCCAACTGAGATGGGTAGGTCACGTTGCTCGAATGCCTGATAAACATCCCAAAACAGTTGATGTAGCAGCTTGAAGGGCAGACGTTTAGCTGGTGGACAGAAAAAACGCTTTAAAGACACTCTAAAGTGTCTCTGAAATGCTTCGATATAGACAATCGTGCTGGGAATCCTTGCAAGATCGCCAAATGTGGCGCTGTCAACAAAGAGGAACCCGAATAGCTGAGAATCACGTATTGTTGAGTCACGAGAAAACGAGCAGCGAAAGATCATGTATGCCCCACCTGTGGTCGATCTGTTCTAGGATTGACCTACAGTCACCTCCGCACACACCAGAGAGGCAACAGTACACGCTGAGATTGTATCACGCTTGCAATGGACGGCTATTATGAGCATATTCAGAGAAATTGTGTTTCATTTGTTAGTAGTATCTGTTTCTATCACACACACACTGAGAGAGAGAGAGAGAGATATGTAAACTATATTATCTGTCAATCTTGTCTTCTATCCCATGTGCTGTGAAGTGATGTGGGAGTTTCAATTTTCTATCCTGTCCCAGGGTGTTGTATCAGTAGTTGTTAGTTTTTGATGTCCAGAATATCTGTGATCTATCTATTCATGGGTTCTGGTCTTTCTCGACTCTGTGTCTGGGTTGTCAGTTGTTATAGACGCGAGATGGTAGTAGATCTGGTTTCATTCTCATTAGGTGACCTAACCATTTTATTTAAACTGGTTTACATATTGAAACAGGATGGGCTAGGAGACATTGGATGGAGTGGCTGGGGAGGTCTAAGCTGACAAAGATCAGTTTTATTTTTGTGTCAGGACATGTAGGTGTAAGGAGGAATGAACAAGCGGATTGGCTTGCAGGTATGGATGCTGTACAAAGCGGGAGAGCAATGGACCAGGCTGATATTATAAATTCCCTAAGGGAGAGAGGACATGTACATGATTCAAGTAATAGTGGTGAATCTACAACACTAACCAGACTGCAAGAATTCCAAGTCAAATGTGGTGTAACTAGACAAGAACACTATGCTGGTAGCCAAAGAATAAAAGTAAACCAACAAAAACCGAGTCGTTAGTCGCCACACGCTGAGAGACATACTGAGGGGAGATCGGAGCACTTACTGACATATTGGTCCGACGTGCAGTGATGATGATCCGAGGACTAAAACTAAACTAAAACTATTTTATTTATTGTCTTCTAATATGTTTGATGCGTGGTGTGATGATTCTAATAACATTTCTAACATTCTAACGTCTCTATCTATCCTGTCTTGTAACATAGATTTCTATCACTCACACACACACACACTGAGAGAGAAATATGTAAAAGAATCAAAAGAATCTATTTTACTTCTGTTAATAAAGCTTGCAAATTGTAACTACAAATTACATATAATAACATCTTGATTACATTTCCCCAGGTAACTAAGTTCACCCAGGGACATATTAAATGCATATATACATCAATATAGACAGTATCGCCATTAACTCTAAATAAAATAATACGACTCAGTTCAAGCTCACATATTTATTTTTTTTTCCCGATCCAGAAGCACTTGAGCTTACAGCTCTTCAGCTTGGTGCCATGGACATATTAACCCTTTGGTTCGGTGCCACGAACACCATAAATCTGGAGAACCTGTGGCTTTTCTGCCAGCCCGCGGAATTGAACCTGCACTCACAGAGGCTTATCACCGTCATCCATCGCGCTACGACCACGCTGGGCAGGCGGGCCAAGCTCACATATAAAACTACCATTCTCCATTATACACGTACATGTATTTGTCATATTTCTATTTCACTTTGAAATATATTTTTTTTCAGTCTTTACTTGTTTAAAAATCTGTATTTAATTGTACACTTTCTTTTTCTGTCTATAAAACAGTTCTAAGTCAATTTTACAAGTCTCTTTGTTTGAAGAACCAAATAAGAGCTAAGCACATTAGCAGTAGATTCAGATTTCATGACATGGGTGATAGAATACAGTATTGACTAGCGTACTTAAATATATTATTATAAAATATTTAGTGAATCTCAACACTGACTTACACATTATACACATGTAGTTATATGCCTGTAAGAACTACAAAAAACATGAATAGATTTCCAGTAAAAACTACTAACACATTCTCAGATATCCAGTGATAAATATTTAAATTTCTAGACATTCAGGGAGAACTAGCACAACATTCTCAGATATCTAGTGAGACGCATAAAACATTCTCAGATATCTAGTGAGACACATAAAACATTCTAAGATATCTAGTGAGACACATAAAACATTCTCAGATATCTAGTGAGACACATAAAACATTCTCAGATATCTAGTGAGACATACATAAAACATTCTCAGATATCCAGTGAGAACTAATAAAACATTCTCAGATATCCAGTGGGAACTACATAAAACATTTTCAGATATCTAGTGATACATACATAAAACATTCTCAGATATCCAGTGAGAGCTACGTAAAACATTCTTAGATATCCAGTGAGAACTAATAAAACATTCTCAGATACCCAGTGAGAACTACATAAAAAATTCTCAGATATCCAGTGAGAGCTACATAAAAAATTATCAGATATCCAGTGAGAAATACATAAAATATTCTCAGATATCCAGTGAGAACTAATAAAACATTCTCAGATATCCAGTGAGAGCTAATAAAACATTCTAAGATATCCAGTGAGAACAACATAAAACATTCTCAGATATCCAGTCTCTCTCTCCTCTTTGCCTTTTACCCGGGTTGGGGCATAGGCCCTCAACCAACTCATGCCAAGTCTTCCTATCTCTAGCTATCTCCTGCAGCTCCTCCAGCTCTTCTTTATATTGTTGATCTCCGCCCAAATCTCATCTCCATGTATTTCTGGCCTCCTTCTTTCGCTGCCCTTGCGGGTTCCAGGCAAGGACCCTTCTTGTTATATTCCCTCCGGTTTTCGCAAAGTGTGTCCTATCCAGCGCCAGCGTCTTTTTTAACCTGTTCGTTCACTGGAATCTGTCTTGTTCTCTCCATAAGTTCCTCATTTGTGACCCTATCATACCATCTTATTCCTCTATTCTGCGCAGACACCAGTTGATGAATGTTTGCAATTTATGCGCTATTGTTTTAGTTGTTCTCCATGTTTCTGACCCATACAGTAGAACTGCTTTTACATTAGAGTTAAATATCCGAATTTTGTTCTAGATTTGATTTCTTTGGACTTCCAAATGTTTCACAGTGCAATGAAAGCTCCTCTTGCCTTCTGTATTCTTATTTTAACATCTCTATCTGTTCCACCCTCTTTGTCTACGTTGCTGCCCAAATATGTGTATGATTCTACCTCTTGAAGTGGGATTTCCCCCAAGGAGATCGAGTTGTCGTTTGCTTGGTTAATTCTCAATATCTTTGTCTTTCCTTATGAATGTTCAGCCCTAGTTGCTGGGACCTTTGATTCAATGTGTTTAGCTTATCCTGCATCTGATTTCGTGTATGTGACAGAAGCAGATATCCAGTGAGAACTAATAAAACATTTGATCAACAAAGATAAAGCTGCACCCAGCAAAGATATATAAAGGACATTTACAGATTGTCACCTGTTGATTTTTAAATTCTATACAAATATCATCACAGATCAACAATAATACCAAAATATTCTTGCGCAGAATGAAAAAAAACAATTTGCCTGCTATATGTTTGTTTTCCATCATATTTTTGTAAATACATAATTAACAAGTTATCACATATGAACTGCCACACCCATGAGATATGACAGGCTGGAACACTTTGGGAGTTACCAGCAGCAGCTAGATGATTTATATCACATTAACTATGGCACAAGTATGAAAGAACATCAGTCACACAATTCTTTCTTCGACCTCTCCATATCACTACTTGTTAACTATCTTTATGATTTGTATGTGATCTGAGCCTAAGAGCAATTGTACATTGTGCCAGTTATGCGCCTACAAGTAGGCCAGTAATCAAATTTCTGTTATGCTTTTTATTTACTAGGTAGCTTCCTAGAACACTACCTCAGTCGCCTCTTTTGACATGCTTTGTAGGTTGCAGTGTTACTATTCTTGCTCCCTTGTGAGCCCCGGCAACACACGGGCAAGTCACACAATTCAGGAGACAGGATCAAATAATAGTCTTAGCGATGACTATGTTTGATGTGTCCACAAAATCTAGATTTTACAGAGAAATAGAAGGATGTCTCCCTTGTAGAAGGTAAGCAATTAATATCTTTCTATTCAGTAATCTGAGTTATTTTTGTACTTAACATTAACCTGTGCTTTTGCCAAGATAAACAACATCTGGAGAGCTTTCCAGTATAGCATAAAAACTAATTTAAGGATATTTGAGAGATGTGTACTTTCAGTACTTTTGTTTGGATCTGAATGTTGGAGAACATCAGAATAAAAATAGCATCTAAGATGTCAGCATTTTATACAACCTGTCTGTAAAATATTCTCAGAATATTTTGGCCCGACAAATTCAGCTGCCAAGAACAGCTCATCAGATGCAACCAGGAGTTATTGGTTATTGGTTACTAAGCTGACGCATTGCCCTCCGGGCAGACCCATAGGTGCTCAGTCTCCCAACAGATATCGAAGAGTATGCATACTGATGGTTCCTGTGGCTCACTGATTAAACACATCTATCACTCTGCCTCTCAGGCATCCAGTTCGACTTGAACAACGGGTAACTCCAAACTGCTTAAATCGCTTGATCGATTCAACATTGATTTTAGTGTCCTCATCCAACAGACAGTCGCAAGAGACCGAAGAATATCCCCTTATCCATCTTCAACTCCCCAACAATCAATGCTGTTGATGCAAGCCTGTCCGCCCTCTCATTACCGTAAACACCCGCATGTCCAGGACAGTATATCCACGTAAGCCGTAAATGCTTACCAGGAGTAAATGCACACAGTGGAGCAGAATGAGCATCTGAGGAGCAGACTGGTCCCATATCGCTATGCCAGGAGTGATATCTCTCTCTCTCTCTCGATCACCGCCCAGACTAATGTACCAGACTTCCCCATAAGTTCTATTCATGTGGAAATCTGATTCATGCAGCCTTAGCATTGGTGTGTTTTACATCACATCTTCAGCACCACTTGGAGCTCTGGTGCTTATCCTTGGCGCTGTGTCCGGTTTCAGCCAGCTTTACTCGGCTCGCTTCCGCTCTGTAGCCATCTAGTGTTTTTACGGTGTGGGGTAGCTAGTCCCACGCCCAACCTCCTTAGTCGCATCTTACGACATGCGTGGCAGGTAACAGTGGTTCTATTCTTTACACACCAATTTGGGCCCAGGTACCCACTCGGGCCAGGAGTGACATGACATTGATTGAGTAGCCAATAACCACTCAACAATACCCCATATTAATCTTAAAATATCGTAGAGGATTGGTTCCCACATAGTTGTCTAGTTTCTAGTATTCATAATATTTCACACAATAAAACCAGAAACTTGTTAATAATAAGCTGTTTTTTCTTCTTGCATTTGTCCGCTATGAATTCAGGCATAGCCAGGGTGCCTGGTATTGCGCCTCAGACTGGTTTTTGAGAAAGGCCTGCTTCCCTTTTTATCAGTGATCCCACCATACATGCAAGTGTTATCAGACTTCAGAAGCAATAATAGTCTGTTTAAATTTCTATTCTTGTAGTGTTCATTAGCAACAGGAGTAAATAGAATACTCCTCTTGCAGAATCATGGTTCAGACATTATAAATCAATCACAGTTCAGATATTATTAATCAATCGCCAGCCAAATATTACAAATCAGTCAATCACTATTCAAATATTACAACTTAATCAATCGCTATTCATATATTACAGATTAACCAATTGCAACTCAGATAATATAAAGAAATCGCAAATCATATATTATCAATGAATCAATCCAGTATCATCATTATGTCATCAATCATTATGTGCCATGTTGGCTGGTTAACTCGATATGGCTCATCACAAACAGTGTCCATAGTGCTGACTATCAGTTTGATTGCTGACACTCTTCAGTGCCATCAAGACAGACTATGCAGAATCTTCTTCTCTCTGTCTCAGTCTCTCCACTGCTTTACTGTTGTCCCAAATGTGCTCTAAACCTCCCTTTCTCATAACAACTCAAACATTACAAAGAATAAGAATCAGACAATCAAGGTTCTTCTAGCATATAATGCAAAGAGGAAGTTTAGAACATTTGGTGACAACAGGTAAAATTCAGGAAGGAGAGATCATAGAAAAGAGAGGGAGAAGATGTTGGATAGTCTGACATCTTGATTCGACAAAGATCAACATCAGAATTGACTACCTGCACGAAGGAGAGAGAGTTGTGTAGAGACATGATCGCCTATGCTGGCAGGCATGGCACTTGATTGATTGATTGATTGATTACAAATCAATCAATGACTACTGATTTATTAGAGAAAATAAATGTTGCTAAATACATGGTAACAAATTGACAGCATCAACAACAAAATTTAACAGGTAATGTATATTTTGTTTTTAATTTTTTTAAAGGTGGATGAGAAAAGTAAGAACAAAGGATTGTCTCATTCCCAAAAATTTGCTGAATATGTGTAAAAATGCTGAATATGAAAACAAAGATTATCCAATAGCAAGTGATCCATCTGCATTGGTCAGTCTAAAGAGGGTCATCTTGTGGGGAAGTCTCCTCAGAGAGACACTCTCAACAATATCAAAGCAATCTAAAATAATATACATAAGTAGCATGCATGCTAGCTGCTATAGTGACATCTGAACAATTGCACTTAAATGACTAGAACAATGAAATAACAATTTGTCAGTGCGTACATCCAAGATAATTTCTCTTACCAAATATAATATCATGCCCGATGAAGCATTGAAATTAAATTCATTATAAATAATATCATAGTAATAAAACTAAATGCCAAACAAACAATATTCATAAAAGTGAATTCTAATCACACACATGATCATCATCTCATATTTCTTTGAAAAAAGGCAAACATTATGCAAATATATATTTTTATTCTGTGTGTATTTTTATCATTTTTATAAAGAACATCTGTAATGATTTTTAAATGGATAAGTGTGGTGCAATAATTATATAAAATTATGTTATCGATAAAGCTCAGCTGTGTATAAGTGAGAATGAGTTTTATGTGTGGTTTCTGAGCTGCAACAACTATGTTACACTGGCCAACAGAAACAATTCTTCAGAACAAACTGTGCAAGACCGGTGAAGACCTCAAGCATATGGCCCTGTTTATGATAAAACCGGAGTAGTCATATAGCAGAAGTTGATCGCAGAAGAACAGAGAGAAAAACACATGGCCAATCCCTATATCAGTCCAAGACAAGTTATATGGAGATGTACATTGGCTCTTATTGACCACTAACTACTTTAAAAGTATACAAATCGATGTCAGTCCAAGACAAGTTATATGGAGATGTACATGGGCTCTGATTGACCACTAACTACTTTAAAAGTATACAAATCGATGTCAGTCCAAGACAAGTTATATGGAGATGTACATGGACTCTGATTGACCACTAACTACTTTAAAAGTATACAAATCGATGTCAGTCCAAGACAAGTTATATGGAGATGTACATGGACTCTGATTGACCACTAACTACTTTAAAAGTATACAAATCGATGTCAGTCCAAGACAAGTTATTTGAAGATGTACATGGACTCTGATTGACCACTAACTACTTTAAAAGTATACAAATCGATATCAGTCCAAGACAAGTTATATGGAGATGTACATGGGCTCTGATTGACCATTAACTACTTTAAAAGTATACAAATCGATGTCAGTCCAAGACAAGTTATATGGAGATGTACATGGGCTCTGATTGACCATTAACTACTTTAAAAGTATACAAATCGATGTCAGTCCAAGACAAGTTATACGGAGATGTACATGGGCTCTGATTGACCACTAACTACTTTAAAAGTATACAAATCGATGTCTGAAAATGTTGGAAGAAGAAGATTACAGCAGAAGAATGTTAAGTTATATCTCATGTGCTATGTTGTCCATATTTGGCAATAGTTTTTCTGATATAAGTGGATAGTGTTAAATTCACAGACTGTTGATTCCCCAGTCACCAGGATAAATATGGGTATCCAAACTGGCTTGAATTCTGGAAGAACTCAGAATCACTGCATTAACTATACTGTATAAGTCTTCCATAACTATACTGTACAAGTCTTCTGTTGTTGATACTTTCAGCTCAACTATCTGAAAGTGACCAGTTACCACTTGTCTGAGCATCTCAACATAGAATGTATCATTTTCCAGTTTGAAGTCTTTTCCACTTTTACCATGAGGCATCACAGGAAGTATGAATTTTTTGTTCAAAACCTAGTGTGTTGCATTTGATATTTTTATCCACTATTTTTGTTGTTTATTTTCTGCAAATATTGTGTCCATTTTGCTGACAAAATATAATCAGTTTTAATAAGAACAAAAGTTTAATTATGTTGTGAAGATTTATCAAACAAATAAAATTTCAGAGAGATCTGAATGTATAACTGCTTCTATAAGCAATCAGCAGTATTTATAACTTCATCAATTTGACATCATACATATACTGTAGCTGAACTTATCAATTGTAGCCAGCATATAAACTAGAGAACATTTATCAATATTAACCAGTACACAATCATTATCATTATGTCCAATACACAATACTAGGGAAAAATACAATCATATCTATGAAAAATACAATCTTATAATAAACAGTACTATATAACAGCAAGTTTCAATATCTTTTACAAACACATAACTATGACACCAATCATCCATTTTAAACAGTACATGAATTAAGACAGAGTTCATCAACTTTAACAGTAAACATATGGATACATTTTTGATAAATAAAACCTACACAATATCTGTAAAACATTCACATATATATATATATATTAAAAGATTTATAAGTCAGCTAATTTTTGCAAGAACTTTGACTATAATGCAGAGGTAACCATTGTTAGCTAATATACAAACTATGACAAAGTTCTGAAATTGTCTCCTCTTATTTTCAGCTCCGCCCGAGTGGTTACCGGGCCCAAATTTGGGGTGTAAAGAATAGAACCACTGTTACCTGCCACGCATGTCGTAAGAGGCGACTAAGGAGGTTTGGCTGGAATCGGATGCCCGTGTTCGCTAGGGAATGCTAACCCAAAACAAACGCTTGCAGAAAATGGATGCACCAGGCCGTGAGGGCATAACATAGTGCAACGACCTCACAATGAGGAATAGGATAACGGATTCTATGGTCGCCAATCTGCCTCAGAGATTTAGCCACGCAGTAACAATGTCAGACCTACTATCACAAGGGTGGCCATAACTTACTGCGGGAAGAGGTCGGCACAAACGGGAAGCAGAAATCATAGGAATTATATCCTACAGAACTGCCCCAGTATACAGACTTGAGAAGAAAGAGGTGGCCCACTTACATTAGCATCCATGACAAACTGTATGGCGTGGTTGATAATCTGAGGCAGACGGCTGCCTTTATTAGAGAATCCGAAATCCCAATCTAGTGAGAACGCAGAAGAAAGAAGAATATTTTCAGCTCCGATGTCATTTTATATCCTCAGGTCTATTCCCAGGACAAAGTCCACAGTATTCTTCTCCTGGTCAAGCTACTGCCAAATAGTTTCTAGATCAACTGTGCACCCATGACAAGGTGTGATATCTTAAGCTATTACACAACACACAATATATGGTCATCATCATCAAAAAGCTTGTCCTGAGCAGAACTTTGCCACCTTAACAGTCCTTCAGAATTTCTCTCTCTCATAGGCCAGATGTCCTGCCTCTGCAGCAGCCATGCTCAAACCATAAATTACATCCTGAATACATCTTCTCTGTAGTCTTCCTTATCTCCTCTTTGCCGGGATGCCTCCTTCCTTGATGGTCTTCTCCAGCCCTTCGTGTCTCTTTATATGTCTAAGATACCATATTACTGTTTAGGTTATCTAGGCATTTTCTTGCCATTGTTTTATTTCCTGGCAGTGATCATACTAGTCCATGACCGTAGTCATTGTCTCTATTACAGAGATCCTCTGCCTACCATCGTGAGTGTTGAGAAAATATATTGTCAGGTTTTCAGTTCTAGATTTGTATGTGATATGGTAAGCCTATAACAGTCATCTAGCAAAATGCAGTGATCATTTCTGAGTAAGATCAGTATTGTATGCTAATCTTAAAATCTGTCGTTGCTGCCCGTAATACTACTTTTTAGGCGTGTATGACAGGGGGACATGTGCCTGTGGAGTTTAATTGCTACATGGCTAATGCAGTCGCCACGAAACTGTTCAGGTAAGGATTTTTCTTTATGCCTTGACAGAAAAAACTCCTTAGCCATACCGGGATTGAACACGGATCTTCCACATGGGAGCATACGCTCTAGTCCATTCGGCATACTTGATATCAGACATGAAATAAAATGATATTTTCATCAGCTGTGCTTACAGATCGAATGCTGCTATCCATAAATAATTTTGTTCAACAGCTCTTCTGAAATCCTCTTAAGCTGAAACATACAACCATCACCGTCGACAACACATTATGACATACTCTGTTATTAGGTTGTGAACTTTGTCTGCATAGTGTATTAACAGATAACTGCAAGTTGCAGATATTTGGACTATGTCAAAATTTGAGTATGTTTAGACACATTTTTAATTAACATGAAACAGTTGATTAATGTTCTAGAATGAATGGTGATAGCTTTACCCGTAGTGCTGTATATATTCTTTGAGAGGAGAAACACATATGAGAGGTAAACCTTATATGGGAGCAATTATGAATATTAACAATAATAAACTATATAAATATGATGATAAGACAATAGACTATACAATAATCCAGATAAGATTATAATAATTTATACTGGAATCATGATACGTTAATAATAAACTATACAGGAATCATAATAGCATATAAACAAACAATGTAAAAATGTATTTCAATATAGATGGAGACTGCAGTAAAACTATGTAGAATGGCCAAACACGAAATAACAAAGTCACTTTTGTTGTATAGTTTGCTTGATAAAGGCTGTTTTGGTCGAAACGTTACTGTGTATTATCATTGTTTTTTTATTTTGTAAAACTACAGTACTTTGTTATTTCGTGTTTTGCCATTAAAATGTATTACAATTATCAGTAGGTTTCTCTGATAAAACCCTCTCCTCTATCCCACAAAAAAGAAAGCAATGTCTTTTTTTTAAAGGAACTTTCTGTCCGTATGTTTATATGTGTATCATATGGTTACTAAAATATAATCAACATAGTATATTATTTTGGAATTGACCAAAGAAACAATATAAGTTTTAAATAAAAGTAAAGAACTAGTGCATGCATACACATCATCAATCCACGCCTTCCCAAGGTGCCACAACATTGGTTTTACTCGGCACAGCTATAGCTAGACATGAAGTGCTTTCATTTTTACTGGAATCAGCAACATGCATGGCAGAATACTTGGGAACCTCCAACTGCTTGCTTTTTCTTGGGCTCTCTTGAGAAGAACGCAGACTATGACGTGCCACCAGATTTGGAGTTGTATCACTGAAAAGAATACATTTGAAAGTTGGTTAGCAACACATCTTGTGTCAAATAATTCAAATAAATAATTAATACATTTTTATATCAGTACCATCTTTTCCATTTTCTATTAGAAAAAAAGGGGCATGAGGAAGTATAGATAGTTTCTTATTTGGAGGGGATGTGGGGGGTGTTTCTCTGTCGTGAAGAGGTTAGGTGCTGGTCTCTGCTCCAAACATATTCGGTTCCCTCCCTCATGGAACCATTAGGATATTTTTCCAGAGAATGCTGATCTGAGTGTAGGGATTCCTAGTCCTGTCGGAGATTGATGATAAAACGAAGGTCCCATGATCAAGTTGAACACGTAAAAGAACCCTTGGCAGTTCAGAATTGAAAAGAAGCTGAAAAGTCACTGCCCTGGCAAAATTGATAAGAAAGATTTTTTTTGAAAATTCCTACAAAATATTCTCACCATCTTCTAAATTACATTGGGACCTACGATGCTACAGAGCTTGTGCACTGCAGCTAAGATCTTCATGTGTAAGGAAGATCAGAGCACACATGGTTACTCACTGAAATGCAATGATTATGGTCCTATCAATCAATCAATCAATCAATCAGTAGTGTTCTTTCTTTCTTTCTTTCTCGAATCTTGTATGCCTCACAGCGTCAGGTCAGGAAGAGATTTCTAAAACGGGCCCTAGTATGCGCTTCGTAGATAGTCTCTTTCGTCTCCTCTGTTATCTCTGAGGTCCATCTTTTGCGTGGTCGCCTTTTGCTTTGTACCCATTGTATCGGAGCAGCATTGCTCTTTGGGGTGCACTGTCTGATGGTAATCTGCTTACGTGACGAACCATTTAATTTGTTGTTTTTGATGAAGTCTAGTACTGATGTTGTACCCACTTTTTCCTGATGTCTTCATTTCTCAACCGGTCTCTTCTTGTTACACCCAGCATTCTGCTGAGACACTTCATCTCTGTTGTGACTAGTTTTCTTCTATCGTTTGTTGTCAGCGTTCAGGTTTGGCACTGGTAACATAATGTGGGGAGAAAGATTGTGTTGAACATTGCTCTTTTGTGTTTATGGTGACGTGTTTGCATCTTAAAATTGGCGCCATTTGCCCTATCATTTGATTTGCTTTGTTGCATCTGTGTTGAATTTCATTAGTTATTCTTCCATTTGCTGAAAAAATGCTCCCAGGTATGTGAAATCTTTGCTTGATTTAGTAGATGATTATCGATGGAGATGTTGGTAGTGTTTTTCTCTCTGGCGAATGTCATTACTTCTGTTTTGTCGATGTTAATTCTCATGTTGTATTCGTTACATGCTAACTGGAGTCTGTTGATGTGTTGTTGTAGCTGTTCTTCTGTTGTTGATATGATTGCCTGATCGCTGCAAAAAGAAATTCATTTAAGAGTTCTCCGAGGTTGTTTCCTTCGCTGGTGTTAGCTATTTTAGTAGTGTTCTTATCTATTTGAAATGCAAACAATGGATAAGATGGAGCTTAGTACATAATGAAGACACATGAAAGTGAAAAATAGAATTAACAACTATGCACTCATGCTACCTCCATAGGTGCTCAGTTACTTCCAACCAGCTAAAAGTGTCAGAAGCAGAGCACCTACACTGTAGCTTCAGTAATCTTCTTCTTCTTTGCATTCGTTCTTTACGACCAATTTTAATCACGCTTTGTGATATATTTGATCTTTGCCAAGAACATGTATACGTTGCACATTGGTTTGCTAGGCCCCTAAACGAATAGACTTCTACACATTTTGGACGTGCATCCGATTTCAGCCAAACCTTAGTCGCCTCTTACGACATGCGTGGTAGGTAACAGTGGTTCTATTCTTTACACCCCAAATTTGGGCCCCGTAACCACTCGGGCGGCTTCAGTAATAATTCTGAAATTTGTCCATAGCTCAAAAAAATGTTATTTCTTATCTTAAGGTGGATGAACGGAGAATTGGAAGTATCAAGGATTGAACACCACCAACAGTCTAGCTGACTCACAAAGACAATGAAAATCGTGGCATATCCTTTACAGGACATATCCATTAACCACAGTAAACGAGTCGTTGATTTTTTTTAGGCACCACGTATACGTTCAGTACTTTGTCATTGCTTTCGGAGCGCTGAGGTCTATTTTTACCTTTTGTAAAAATCCAAGGGAACTAATTTGCTGGAATAATAATATTTAACAAAGACATTGGAATAATATTTCGATATTTCAAAAATATGGGAATAAATATTGATTACTCTGTGAAGCACTGATAATAATACTTTTGTAAAACAGTTATCACACAGAACTGTGTAAGAGCATATATTTAATATGTGGTGAAATAAATGACTAGCAAAGACTAGGAAATATTATATCTTTTCTGTGCATATGGATATTGTTTCCGTACACACAGATATAGATTTTGCATATACACATAGATATAGATATAGGAACAGAGTGTGAAATGTAAATATAAGTGTTTACAAGCTTACATATTTGGAATCCTTATTCATTTTCCTTTAATTTGTACATTTGATTGTTATGAAGTTAATTGCATTTTGTGCAGGCAAGGGAGAACACCAAAAATGCAACCAATAAAAAAAAATTCATTCACACTATCCTCAGTATCTGATATGTCCACCGTGTGCTTGCAAACAAGCTTGGCAGCGGCTCTGCATGGAATGCACAAGTCTGTGAAGGAAATTATGTGGAATCAAGTCCCATTCCCGTGTAAGAGCATCTTCCAGCTGTTGCAGATTATCTGCCGGGGGTGCCTGTAGACTCTAAGGCTCCAAGCTCGTCCCAAAGATGTTCTATAGGGGACATGTCTAGTGATAGGGCAGGCCAATCAATTGTCATAATGTTCTGCTGCTGTAGATATTGCTGCGTTAAGCGTGCGGTGTGGGCGTGCATTATCCTGCTGGAGAAGCTGCAAGTCTGGATAATTTCTGAACGCAGGAGCAACCAATGCATCCAGAACCTCATCTCGATATGTCACAGCATTAACATTTGCATGGAAGACGTGAAGAGGCAAGCGATGGCGAAAATTGAATTCTCCCCAAATGTGAATACTACCACCTCCAAATCGGTTGTGTCGACGAACACAGCAATCTGCAAAGCGCTCTCCACACCGTCGCCAAATCCGCACACGTCCATCAGCAAAGGATAGGTTGAATCTGCTCTGCCTCGTGAATAGGACAGCATTCCACTGCAGTCTAGTCCATCTGACATGTTGTTCTGCCCATTGCAGGCGCTGCTGACGATGTCTGTGAGTCAAGTTTGGCTCAACATAAGGTCGTCTTGCAGTAAGGCCTGTATCTCTGAGTCGTCGTATGACTGTCATTCGAGAGACTTGCCCACGTCTACCCATTATTGCTATTGCTGTTCGACTTGCCGGGAGAGAACGATTCCTTAGGTGACTGAGCACAATATGCCGATCTTGCGCAGGGGTAGTAACTCATGGTTGGCCACTCCGCTATCCCGGCACTACCAGTGGCTCAGTAACATTCATTGAGACGTACAATAGTGCTGTGGTGGCAGTTCATCCTTCTGGAAATAGCCCTCTAGCACATTCCGGTAGACAACATACCAATGGCTTGTTGGCGGTCATTTTCCGATAGTCGTAGCATTGTAAGCACATGTACCAGGTGTTTTGTCTCAACAGCCTTTTTATACCAAGTATACTGCCACAACGCCTACACACTTTCAAGGTCCTAGCTGTTGGGAATCATGTTGCACGTGTAACTTTCATTGTTTTCTTGTAGTTTGTACACAAACCCGTGGGTTTGAAAATTCACTTTCCATTCCAGCAGCCATCCGCTCTCTATCTCATGACAAACACTGGGAAAATACATTCCCACACTTTTTTTTACTCACCCTCTCAGCAACAGTATTTATCATAGTGGTGTGTTTTTAATATACACAGACATGGATTATGTACACACATATATGGATTATGTAAACAGACATGGATTATGCACAAATTGAGTATGAGCACACATATATGGATTATGTACACAGATATATGGATTATGTACACAGATATATGGATTATGCACAAATTAAGTCTGTACATATATATATATATATGTTTTATGTACACATAGGTAAGGATTCTGTAATGCTTAAGATAATAAAGATTAATGGTCAGGTAACTTGCAAGTAAATGGTACTGAGATTGCTTTCTAGTGAAGACACACCCCAGTTGACCCAGCTGTAACACACCCCAGTTGACCCAGCTGTACATGGTTTGGCAGAGTTAGGAAGAAAGGGTCACAAGGAAGTGAAATAGTCACCTCTCCCCAAATGCTAAGGCCAAGTATTGTGAAGTCTCTAACAAAGGCAAAAAACGTAAAATAAAGTAATATAGTTTTACAAAGTACAAAACAAGATACAGCAACATTTCGCCAAAGTGACTGTTAATAATAAAAATCAAGCAAAGGATACAAAACAAACAAGATTAAGACAGTTCCTATTCACTAGCCATCACAGATACTCTTTTGATAGAAACGTTGTTAACCACGCTTTTGCCGCACACTGCGCTCAGCGAATTACGTTGATCGCCATTCGCAGTACACTGCGCTATAAGAGTTGCTTCCTTATAAGAAGTATTTCTAGTTTTACTTCTACTATTTTACTTCTACTATTTTTTAATCTTGTTATTCTAATATGTTGCCCAGTTTTTTTTTTTTCCAAATTAGTATATAATAAGATACATATGTATATTTATTGACGAGTAATGATTTTTTTTTAAATATATTTTTTTTTGGCCACCCTTGAATGAACTGTTAAAAATCTGGGTTGTGCCTGCAAACTGTGCCTCCCGTTTGAAAATAACCGGACGGGCGACAGTCAGCGAACGCGTTCCCAGTGTCGATAACCAATTGCGTGCATAGTTCTCAACGGCTGCGCGTGCCTCCTCGCTTCACGCGAACGAGGCTCCCAGCGAATAAGGGACAAGGTAGCGTTCTGCTATTAAGACTCGCCAGCCGGCGCAGTCTTATTGGTGGTGTGTGTGTGTCCGTATCGGAGTTTCTCGGTCGCGTGTGATGCAGTCAGTCTAAAATTGTAACGCTCGACGGTGGTCTCGTTCAAAGGCCCGGCTCTCGCAACGAGCTTGTGGGTCCGCAGGTAGTAACATGGTGTCGTTCTTTGCTTGGCGCAAGTCTTGCCGGCAAACTGTGGGAAGCGAGCCGTCGTTCGCTTCAATTTCGACGGGACGCCGGATCCGCCTGCACAGAGCGCTGTCTCCCTACCCCGAGCATTGTCGGTCCGGTCTCGTCCATGACAGCTATCTGGTTGATCCTGCCAGTAGTCATATGCTTGTCTCAAAGATTAAGCCATGCATGTCTAAGTTCACACTGTCTCATGGTGAAACCGCGAATGGCTCATTAAATCAGTCGAGGTTCAATAGATGACACGATCCAGCCGACAATGTACGGATCAAACAGGAAGTTCGGTCTGAACATTGGCGAAGGCCGATACTTTACACGGTGTCTTATACGAGTAAGACGCCGTCCGAGGATAAGCTTACAAGCCCCGAGAAATATTTCTCAGTCAGAACGGGCATAAACAGCGTAACTCACTGTCCCGGCGTAGATCACAAAGCCCAAAAATACGGCAAAGCTGATCGACTCTAGGAAAGCTCACCCTAGTAAATCAAAAGCTGGCTGAAACGAACACCCCACCGAAGGATAAGCAACTGGGCTCCAATAGGTGCTGAAGGCTGGTGCACGTACATTACGTTCTGATGTTTGGCTGTTTATATATCACAATTAGAATGATTAAAACAGGCCTAGAACGATCGAAGAAAAAGAAGAAGAACTGTTAAAAAATTGAGGAAAAAACTGCATTTGGAAAGAGTTAATATTGATTTTAAACTTTGTAAAAACTACATTAAATCATTTTACATGTTTCACCTTTGCTTCATAGTTTTACTGCAGTCTTTCCTTACATCAATAATGAAATTTCAAACACTACAATATCCTATATTATTATATGCTATCAGATTACTGTTACATTTCACCCGAGTGGTTACCGGGCCCAAATTTGGGGTGTAAAGAATAGAACCACTGTTACCTGCCACGCATGTCGTAAGAGGCACTAAGAAGGTTTGGCTGAAATTGGATGCATGTGTCCTAAACGTGTAGAAGTCTTATGCGGGCCTACCAAACCAATGTGCAACGATACACGTTCTTGGCAAAGATCAAACATATCACAAAGAGTGATTAAAATTGGTCGTAAAGAGCTAACGCAAAGAAGAAGAAGACTGTTACATTTTAAAGAACCAATTAAAAACTAGTATGAAACTGATAAATGTGAAACTGATAACCTGCCTTGTAAAACACAAATGCCTATGTTAAATCTATGTAAGATAATAATAGTGATGGTATTTCAAAGTGTCATTGATTCATTGATCGCTGCACAAACAAAAGACAAGTAAACAAGGTCAGCACACTGCAGAATTATCTATTATTTGATGGTGGCATTTCTCTCCACAACTCAGGCTAAGGTCAAAGATAACTGGTGTCTTCTTAGAAGCACAAATGAAAACAGAATGAAAGTTGAAAGCAAAGCATGAGATAGCAACATAATTATTGAATTTTCAACTTTCTATTTCCTAGTACCGGTACTGACGCATGACATTATTTATATGTGTGTAATCACTGACTATTGTGGGATGAGTGGGACAACAGCAGGTAAACAAGAGATAAGAGGCAGAAATTGGCAATGGATGGGCACACACTGAAGAGACCTCCTGACAGCATCACGAGATAGGCCCTCCGACGGAACCCTCAGAGTAATAGAGGTAAGGGAAGACCAAGGAACACCTGGAGGTGGGAGTTGAAAACAGAAAGTGGGAGAAAGTTGAGAGATCTGGAAAAGATGGCCTTAGATAGGAAGGCTTGGAAAACCCTGGTTGTCGATCTATGCCTCCCTAGGGGTGAAGAGTGAAGAGTGAAGAAGAATCTTTGACTATTAGGAACAGTATAACATGACACTGAATACACATCACTTAATTATGGCTCTCATTTACCTATAGACAAAGAGTTGATATCATCATTCGATTACTTATATGCATGTGTGTTGCATGGGGAGGAAAGAAAAGTAACACTGTGACCTACAAGGCATGTCGTAAGAGGTGACGAGATAGGGGCCTAGGAAGCTACCTAGTAAATAAAATTTTTAAAAATAAAAATTTAATATACTTATAGGCGCATAAATGACGCAATGTACAATCACTCTTAAGCTCAGATCACATACAGATCACAAAGAGTAGTTTAACAAGTGGCCGATACAGAGTGTTCAAAGAAAAAGTAGAAGAATAAGATTACTTATATTTGATCAAATACACTCCTTCATATTTATTTAACACTGTACATAATATGATTTCAAATATATCCCAATATTCAGTAATTATATTCAGAAACACTCTTTATTCTTTGTTTTAAAAATGTTTTCTTAATGGACCTAATTTTATTATTAACTCAGGGATTCTGATCGGGAAGTTTGTAGTAATTTGTTACTAAAATTACTAACATTCAAATCGCTACGGCTCAGCTCTGAGAATAGATAGGCAGTACAAATTTTGCATGCTGATTTTGTACATATCTATCTAAAGAATTACACAAGATTTTTTAGAAATGATGTATAATTTATGTTTTAGAGAAGTCAAAATATTTTTATGACCTAATTTTGGGGTGTGTTTACCAAAGAAATATTTAATATATATCCTAAAAAGCTAGTGAAATATTTTAGATATTAAAATTGCTCACCTTTGAAAATTTATAATTCATTTACATTCATTAGATTCAGAGCCTTAGGGATTTGAAATGCTGCCATTTTGTATTGTTTTGACATATTTTTATTGACATAGTAACGCTTTGACATATTTTTGTAAACTAACCCTTTTCTACTCTTTTAAGTTATAATCTCTCAAAATTGTTATACAAATTCTACATTAATATGAAAACAACGAAAAACTCCCACCAGAATCCCCCTTAAAACTAATCCAATTCTCAACATTGATTGACACTTACTGTGAATGTATCCATATCTCACTCTCCATATTGTCAATATCTTTAAACTGTCTCTGTTCATGTAAAAACCATCATAATATTTGATAATATCTGAAAGTTTCTTCAATTACTTCTTTGTTTTATATTATTTATTTAAAATGTTTTCCTCATATAAAGAATAGGTTTTATAACTACAGATACTGCAATTGAATGAATTTCGAATCAAACATATAAGTGGGATGTGGCACCTATTAGCAAGATAGCAGGATAAAGAGAGTGTATTTATTTCTTCAAACCCCAAAGAATTATGAGATTTCACTCTTTTTCCTATATAAAAGCAGGGGAAAGTACCAAGCATTTTTTCGGACACAGAAGACACTGCAATATAAGTGGAAACGAAGAGGCAGACAAGCTAGCATAGGCAGGAGGGCAACTGATGCAGACTGATTACGAAGACAGACGAAATGAGCTACGAGGAGGCTAAAACAACCATCAGATGATGATATAGAGAAAAGTGGTCGCAAGACCACCTCCAACACAGCGCTAGAGAAGAATACTGTGCTCTGTCCCGCAGCGAACAAGTTGTAATATTCCGCCTCCATACCGGCCATAACAGACTCCGGGCTCACCTCTACAACAAATTTACAATTGGCACAACTAGCCTGTGGCACTGCGAGAAGACGGACATGACGGCAGAGCACCTACTGCAAGACTGCCAACTGCTATCAGGCCTGAGAAACGAAACATGGCCTGAAAATACCGAGTTAAATGAGCTGTACGGAGGGACAGAGTCCCTAAAAATAACAGCAGAATTCATGAGAAAATCTGGTACATCAGTCTATGCACGGATTGTGTGCGCATGTGAGAGAGAGACCCAGAAAACCCCAACAATTTAATAAGTGTAGTGGTATGCCTAAGGTTGCAGAAACTCCTACTCAGTTAGAGTCTAAAGACAGTGTATAACTAGTGATCTAGAGATATTGGAAATATGGTGTTATATGCTATGGATTACTGTCACAAAAGTCTTTGCTCAGAAGTCTGATAGCAAAATCTCTAAATGCAAAATATAATCACCATTAATGTTTTGATTCATTGCTAACATAAGGTCACCACAGAATTTCATACTGCTGATCCTCTATTTGGAAGCAGAGCCTGAACAAGTCTTTCATATATATGTGACCCTGTCAGCTATACAAGCCCTGGAGGCTAAACGCTGACAGCACAGTACAAAACCTAAAAGAGAACTTGTTCAGCTTTCAGAAAAGGCAGAAATTCACTTGCAGTAGATTCCATCTCACTGTGGCATTGCAGACAATGAGAGTGACGATGTCTTAGCTAAGGAGGGCAGTGCCAAAGAGCAAATTTACCAACCCTTGTCTTTTCAAGAGGTCAAAACCCTCATACAGAGAAAATCTGCAGTAGACTGGAAGACAAACACTGGATATGATTATGAGAAAGACTCCTCAAAGACCTAAGCAGAACAGACCAGGTCATTATATTTCAACTATGCATCGGACACTGCAGACTCAACAAACACTTATATAGACTAGGAATAAGTCAAACAGCTCTCTGCCAGTGTCAGCAGGCAGAACAGACACCATAGCATATCCTGCAAGACTGTCCTCTCCTGTGTGAGCTGAGAAGCAACATGTGGAAACACCCAGTCTACCTGAAAACTAAGCTTTGGGGAAACCTGACAGACCTGAAGCTGACTGCCTAGTTTGTGGTCCACAGTAAATTAAGCGCATGACCAGAGATCGCTGAAGAAGAAGATATATGTGACCTTTTCCTTCTATATGGGCAATATCAGCTAACATAATCATACTCATCCTATGCTAATTTTTTACCAGATTCCTACCATGACCAGCTTTACCTGCGCATCCCCTTGGTAAAACTTTGGGGAAAATTCATGATGCGTGGGTCAATATGTTCGCTCTTAACTGCATTACATGTTAAACTGGTGTTATGTTATGTTAATCGATACACATCATGGCACATTGGGCATTCCCATGCATGCTCCATCCCCAGCCGCCATCCCAAAGTCCACTTGCTCACTGTAGCCATAAGAAGTTGATCTTCTTCTTTGCGTTCGTTCTTACGACCAATTTTAATCACTTTTTGTGATATGTTTGATCTTTGCCAAGAACGTATACGTTGCACATTGGTTTGGTAGGCCCCTAAATGCATAGACTTCTACACATTTAGGACATGTGCATCCGATTTCAGCCAATGAAACGAAGTAACTTGTTTTTTTTTTTTTATAAACATGGAAATTTCTTAACAGTAAAGTAGCATCCGTTTTCAGCAAATGAGGTATACTAGGAATACGGTGTTAGGCCTAACAAATGTTTTGACCAACAGCACACGATGGGTGATGTAGTCAATCAACATCACGCCAGAAGAAGTTGATTATTATCTTCTCTCTCCCTACCATGAAGACGACACTGTCTGCCACATTCAAATTTAACTCCCATTTCTTGTAATCGGTCTAGTGTCTGAGACTCTCCCATATTACATAAATGAGTATGCCCACGATGATGACATCTGTATGGTTAAACTGGTGGGCATCAGTTGGATCCTTACTCAATAGTCTGCAACTTAGCCATTCAGAACAGGTTTTTCCACACATGGCATTCATCATTCACGAAAGTTCTGTTTAAATTAACAGTTGGCACCACTTACAGGTATAGATATTTGATAGAGACTGCGTATTGATGTAGACACTCCCATTTAATTTATATTGAAACTGACTATCAAACTTTACTTCTCGATGCAATCTAGTTTTGTTAATGAAATTTAGAAGTAACTGTTAATAATACAAATAAGCAAGCACACTAAATGACATTTCTGACGGAGATTCAAACATATTTCACTTGATTGTCATTATGTATTCTTGAAAACTGAAGACATGTATTGAGTGTTGTTTTATAAAGATATTGGGAGCACTACATTCGTCTATGTTTGGTTTTTCTGTTGTTTGTTATATAGGGGATTAAAGCCTCTTTAAGTCAAGGCACGCTTCTTTCAACATAAGGATGTACCTCTCCTTTCAACATAAGGATGAACCTCTCCTTTCAACATAAGAATGTACCTCTCCTTTCAACATAAGGATGTACCTCTCCTTTCAACATAAGGATGTACCTCTCCTTTCAACATAAGGATGTACCTCTCCTTTCAACATAAGGATGTACCTCTCCTTTCAACATAAGGATGAACCTCTCCTTTCAACATAAGGATGAACCTCTACTTTCAACATAAGGATGTACCTCTCCTTTCAACATAAGGATGAACCTCTCCTTTCAACATAAGAATGAACCTCTCCTTTCAACATAAGGGTGAACCTTGTTTTGGTTATATCAGAACATGTAGGCCAACAAACATAAAAAATAAGAATGAACTTTCTGAGAATCCAATACTTATATTGGTTTTCCTGTGTTTCCTATTTCCCTTTTATCCCATGTCAAAGTGTGACTAGGTACACAAGAAAATGAAGTTATGCTCAAGATAATAATTTTAAAACTGCATTTAATAAATATTCACAAAATAGATAAATATTGATAAATTAATAAATATTGAATAAGAATGAACTTTCTGAGAATCCAATACTTATATTGGTTTTCCTGTGTTTCCTATTTCCCTTTTATCCCATGTCAAAGTGTGACTAGGTACACAAGAAAATGAAGTTATGCTCAAGATAATAATTTTAAAACTGCATTTAATAAATATTCACAAAATAGATAAATATTGATAAATTAATAAATATTGAATCTGATCAGAATTCAAGAAATTTAATATAAGGAAAAACAATATGAGCAAGAGGATATCCTAATTTGACAGAAGTGAGAATAGATAAAACTGGACAGAAAACTGTTTTAGAAGAGCTCAACAAAGGAATAGTAATCGTCTGCATTTAATCTCCAGAAAATATTACATATATTATAAAGATATCTAGACTCTGGTATCAGTCTGTATGTGATAATGAGGGACACTGAGATGGTAGTGGATAATAACTAATTAGAATCAAACTCTCTGCACTCAGGATACTACCTTGTTACCATCTCACTGTGAAATACCAGGAAATAAACAGCAGACTGACTGGCCAAGGAAGGTGCTGCAGGAGAGCAACCGGATGTGTCAGTAACCAACCATTAAAAGAAATGGATGATTAAATCAATCCGAAAGCCTCCAGTACTAACACAAGACGACTACTATAATATGAGCAGATTATAACAAGTTGTCATTCTGCACCTCAGAACAGGATACAATCGACTTCGCAGCCACATGTATACAAAACTCAAGATTGACAATTCAGTCATGTGTACATGTAAACAGGCACATCAGACTGCAGAGCACATACTTCAAGACTGTCCCAAATATGATATACTGAGTCAAATTCCCTGGTCGATTTAAACAACACTGGACAGAAACTACATTAACCTCTGTGAGAGCTATATTTTTTTCCGATCCAGAAGCACTTGAGCTTTTCAGCTCTTGGCTCGGTGCCATGGACATCGTAACCCTTGGTTCGGTGCCACGAACACCGTAAATCTGGGGAATCTGTGGCTTTTTCTGCCATCCCATGGAATTGAACCCGCACACACAGAGGGATAGTCACCCGTAGTCCAACACGCTACGAACACGCTGGGCAGACGGGCATGTGAGCTATAAAAGACAGTGAAGCTTATACAAAACAACATTGAATTTATAGACAATATTTCAAGCAAACGAAAGAAAGGAAGGGACCCAGTCCCTCTCAGCTAACTTAAATTATCAGATCAAAGTTACTTCAGTAATGATGTCTAATTTTCTTTAACTCATAAAGTACAGACACTAAGGTAGTCCACTAGGTAGACAAGAGAATTGACCATGACATCCTGTCAGTCTCAGAAGAAAATAAACTTGTGTTAATTTACACAATGTCATCACATGAAGATCAGGTGCTGGACTTTGATGACAGAGACTATTAGAGTGCACACCTGGGAACTGAACGCAATCAAAAACTAACACCTCTACGACTGAGTCAAGTATACTGTCACTGTGCTATGCTGACTACCCAAATAGGTGAGTGAATTATAAACAATCTTGTCACATGCCTGTTCAATTTACCATTAGAAATTAGTTGCTGTTAAGTGTTATCTTATCTGATTGAAGTTTTTAATGGGCATAAAGTATGTCATGTATCTAATGTGACAGTGTGTGCGGCTAACAAAACTACATAACCACCAGATGCAAATATTTTTTTTAAATAGCAAAATCTCAGTAGTAATGGGGGTCACAAACAGTTATCAACAATTTATTTATTATGCAACTACTCTTATTTGTTACTACCACACATTTATGATGTTCAGTGTACAAATTTCTCGGATAGTTTTTTGCAATTATCAACTATTCAAAACTATCAATTTGGTTCATGTAATGCTGATGTAACAGTGGGTGTCTGTAGTTTAAAGCAGTAGTGAGCTCGATCACAACCCTAGCGTACCTGGTTCAACCACCTGAGCAAGTTTGGAAGCAAATTCGTTTCCGTGGGATTTTTAAGAAAAGGTAAAAATGGACCTCACCGTTCAGAAAGCGATGGCAAACTACTGAACGTATAAGTGGGGGCCTAGAAAATCAATGATTCATTTACTATGGTTGATGGCTAAGTCCTGTGAAGGATATGTCATGATTTTCGAATGCTGATAATATAAAATGTTCAAATTATGAAACTCCGACCCATTGTACATGTCGAACCGGATGCCTGAGAGGCAGAGTGAGAGATGTGTTTAATCAGCAAGCAACAGGAACCATCAGTACACATACTCTTCGATATCTGTTGGGGAGACTGAGCACCTATGGGTCTGCCCGGAGTGCAATGACATCAGTTTAGTAACCAATAACCTCCGATTTCTCAGAGTATCAAATGTTCAAAGCATTATCAATTTTCTGTGTGTATAATAACTAATAACTACTGAAACTATTAATCATCTACTAATAATTATGAAATACTTGCTACACAAAAGGAAATCTTCAAAGCTAAATCTAGCAAATATTCATAATTGCAGCCTTCAAATGTTAAAGATTAAAACTATAAAATGTAATCTATCAAGTTTTGACGATTAAATGCCGAATGGATTAGAGCGCAGGTACCCATTTTCATTCCCGTAAGCTAAGAAGATTTTTCTGTTGGGGGCATATAGAAAATCCTAACCTAAACTGTTTCATGACGACTGCACTAGCCATTAAATTCCACAAGCACATGTCCCCCCCTGCCCTAAACCACCCTTAAAATGGTATTACAGGAAGTAACAACAGTTTTTTTTTTCAATGTTGAAAATTAAATCTAACAAATATTTAAGACAAAAATATAAAATGTTCAAAACTATCACAATATAAATAAGTATTAAATGATCAATTTTAAAACTATTATATATTCAAACTTTTAAACTATCAAACATTTTAGACTACAACTCATCCAAGTTGTTATCTGGGCCTAAATTTGGGGTGTAAAGAATAGAACCACTGTTACCTGCCACGCATGTCGTAAGAGGCGACTAAGGTTTGGCTGAAATCAGATACACGTGCCTAAACATGTAGAAGTCTATGCGTTTAGGGCCTACCAAACCAATGTGCAACGTATACACGTTCTTGGCAAAGATCAAAAATATCACAAAGAGTGATTAAAATTGGTCATAAAGAACGCAAAGGAGAAGAAGAGAAGGAGACTAAAACTATTAAGATTAGCATTATCCAATGTTTGAGATTAAAATGATTAAATATCAAGATTGAAACTATCAAATTTTAAGACTATTTATAGTTTAGATCAATTTGAAACTAAATTTTCTA
Source organism: Arion vulgaris (assembly GCA_020796225.1). Taxonomy (NCBI): domain Eukaryota; kingdom Metazoa; phylum Mollusca; class Gastropoda; order Stylommatophora; family Arionidae; genus Arion; species Arion vulgaris. Next base: position 14,748,686 of record CM036757.1, read on the forward strand.
AATTATAAACTGTATACTCCAATTGATACACTTCTGTGAACTTTCGGAGGGGAAGAGGCACCAGGGCATGACCACTGCTCAGATATAAAGATGTCTGCAAAGCTTCAATGAAAACTTTTCTATAGGTCCCAGCACATGGGAAAAACTAGCTGATGACAGAGTTGTGTGGAAAGCCAAATTGCAAAAGGGCACAGAGTCTTTTGAGAAGAGACTTATGTATGAGCTGAACGACAAGAGAGAAAAGCGAAAACTCTGAAGTTATCACAGTAAAACACTTGCCAATTGACCGTCTGTAAAGACAAAAAGGCCATATATATATCTATACTCCAATTGGTAATTCTGTGTTGTATACAAGCACACACACACAGAGAAACAACAAAATATATTCAAAAGGTGTACTCAATGATCTTACTGTCCATGCAATACTACACAACAAATTTAACTAAAGAATAGCACATACAATACAACAATAGCCCTCTACACTACTCCAACAGCTGGTGACACATGTACAATCAAGTCTGACATTAAAAATATAAAGTCTTACCACCTTGCCAGACTGCTGTCGGAGGAGTTTGCATCTCGCCTGAAATCAAGACCAGTTTGGAAGATTCATTACTACAAAGTTAACATGTTAGTAAAGATGACTATGGCATTCCCACAAAAACATAGCAAGTACTCATTAACTTGTTAAATAATCTCTGTCTTCTTACTATTGAGATTTATATCTTTTTTCTCCTTTACAGTCACCATTGTATTGACTAGTTTGTGGAGATGTATTATTTTATTGTTCGTTATAAAGATTATCAGTGTATCTCAAGTTATTTATATTATATCCACTTACTGCTATTTCTGCCATCTTATTTATTGATCTCTGAATGTTTTAAGTGTACAGATTAGAAGATTATACACATTCCCAAATACAATTTAAAAATAAATGCACATGGTTAACTCACTAATAGAATCAAGGCGACAATATACTACACTGTGGTACTAGCACTCACCGAATCATGACAGATGACTTTTCATCCAGCTCCCGCAAGTTTCCAGTGCTATATGAATGATGTGCAACTGTAGGGTTCTCCATATCTGCATCATTGCCTGCACTTCCCCGACGCTTTGGTTTAGGACTTGGAGTTAGCATATTTTTCTTGGGATCAAAGCTGAAAAACCTGAAATAAAGAATACATTTAGGTTTTGAAATTTAACAAATGTTATCATTTAATCTGGACAGCAATGAGTACTCTGAGTAGAGCTAGCAACTACAAAATGTTAAAGAGAATGTTAAACGCATCACCCTTGTGCATATATGGACACGTAATATAGGAAGCCAAATATATTCTGCAAGATTGTTGCATGATTATCTTACTGCATAATGAACACAGGTTCAAGAAGAAACAGATACACAGATAGGCAGCTTACAGAAGAATGCAATGAATCCCATGGACTATTAAATGACTAATGTTGACATGCTCAAGGAGGTCACAGCACAAAGAACACTCAGCAATATAAGAAATATAGAAAATCATCATTTTTCGGGCATGTCTTCTTCTTCTTTGCGTTCGTTCTTATTTTAATCACTCTTGTGATATGTGTGATCTTTGCCAAGAACGTGTATACGTTACACATTGGTTTGGTAGGCCCCTAAACGCAGACTTCTACACATTTAGGACACGTGCATCCGATTTCAGCCAAACCTCCTTAGTCGCCTCTTAGACATGTGTGGCAGGTAACAGTGGTTATATTCTTTACAGCCCAAATTTTGGCCCCGGTAACCATTCGGGCGTGTACTGACCCATAGAAATGAATTTTGAACAACAGACATGAAAGGTCAAGAAGAAATCTTGAGACCACAGAGATGTGGTTTACAGAATAATTATAAAAATTCAATGGATTAATGTAAATGTGATGAGAGAGGTTCATGACATAAGGTACATTCTGACAAACATCTGAAAGAAGCAGTCATCTTTTGTTGGACATGTGATTTTTAGACAACAATTAAAACTTATTATGACCATGAGAAATACTTCAGGGAAGAGAGAGAGAAAGGACCACAGAGAGATAAGATATTGAGTAGCTTGACAACATGGCATGAAAAAGTTTCAACAACTCAACAACTGAGCTGATCATCAATGCTGGAGACAGTGTTCTGAAGATTCATGATCATCAATGTCAGAAAGACCTGCATATCTGATGTTGAAATATAAAAAGATTGCTGACAACTGTGACAATATAAGGGTTTTAAAGCCGGAAGGAATGAATTCATTGCACGGGTTTTACCCACATGGCTCTGTCCCTCTCTGCAAAAATGGCACATCACCTGCTGAGAGTATTGTACAAAAAAAAACTCGTAGCTCCAACAACAATCCTAAGGCTTCTGGAAAAAAATACATCTGTGAACAGAACAGCGCGGTCCGGATTCTAACCCATGACTTTTGACTCGCTTAACCACTTAGCCACAGAGACATGTGACAATATAATTAGATATGAACTATATTTATGAAGCTTAAGAATGTAGCAGGTTAGAATATAAGTGGATAAACTTGACAAGAACTATTCAGACAGCTTACTTCTTTTCCCTGCAGGCTGTATGGCACTGGCTAAAACATTTTTGTACTGTTCTGAGCGTAGAAACCTCTGATAAGTGTCCTTCTTCATTAAGGAGAAAATCTGTTCTTGGGCACTGTCAAAAGTGTACCTGGAAAATATTTCTACTCTTAGAATTCAGATTATAATAACTTCATATTTTCAACACTAGGACCTATCAAGACTTTTTTCTGGTATTTTAGATAAAATATAGCATGAATAGGAAGAATCTCTATGGAAATATTTTTTTAAATCTTCACAACCGGCGAGGTGCAGGAACCACCAGCATGTATACATTTTACAATTTTAGTAATAGATTTAATCTTTGAATGCTCCATATCGACCACTTGTTAGACCACTCTTTGTGATTTGTATATGATCTGAGCCAGTTATATGCCTACAAGTAGACAAGCACATCCGATTTCTTTCTACACTTTTTATTTACAAGGGTAGCTTCCCTAGGCCCCTATCTCAGTCGCCTCTTATGAAATGTCTTGAAGGTCGCAGCGTTACTATTCTTTGTTCCGTTGTGAGCCCGGCACCATACTTGGAAAATGATTTCTTCTTGAAGCTCCATATCAGACCACTTGTCAACCACACTGTGTGATTTGTATGTAATCTGAGTCTAGGAGCGATTGTATGTTGTGTCATTTATACGCTTACAAGTAGGCCAGCACATCCGATTTCTGCACTGCTTTTTATTTACTAAGGTAGCACCCCTAGGGCCTACATCAGTCGCCTCTTCGACATGCATTGTAGGTTGCAGTGGTACTATTCTTTGCTTCCTTGCGGGCCCGGCAACAACACGGGCGGGAAAATGATTTAATATCTATGGTCTATTCATTAATTGCTATGATAACCTGTTGATTCTATACATCCTTTATTAATTATTTTACATGATTAATTCTGATGTTTGTATGTCAGTAGCATTATTTAAATTATACAGTTTAACATTACAGGCATGCGATGATAAGACTTTATAGATTGGCATGTATGTTGTTATATGATATGGTGTAATTAATACCCTAGATGTCATATATTGTATTTTCAAACTGTTTGAATATCCTGAACAAAAGCATATTAATTGAAAAATAAATAAACCTGAATGTGAGAGTCATTTTAAAAATATGTTTTTGATTCGTTTTTATTGTTATAACGGACTTTCACCTAGTAATAAATAATTAATCAGGGCTCTTAGGTACTGTTTTATACAGCTCTGGGTTAATACTCCTGCACTCACCTCCTACTGTCCAATTCCCTCATTTCATATTCTTCATTCCTTGTTTTCGCTTAAAATATTGTATATATATATATTGATTGCTGTCTCATCACTGTTTTTTGAAGCTCACACAGAGGTCTGTGCAGTTTTATTTCAGTGTTGTTTCCTAAACTATTGAGTTTGCCTCAGTATATCATATTTGGAGCAGTCTTGAAGTATGTGTTCTGCAGTCTGTGGTGCCTGTCCACATGTACACATGACTGAAAAGTGATTCTTGTGTGTGGGTCATCAATTTCATTTTCTCAAAAGGTAGAAAAAACCTGACCTTACTAAAAGATTGAACACAGGATGTTTCCATTAGAAAACACCCTGCGTTTAACCATTCGGCTACCATGTCTCTCCACTGTTTTTATAACACATCCATAAATCAATATTGGCACAATGTAGAAGAACTGGACAAGTGAAAAGAATATACATTTATGCACAGGGTACTCCCATAGTTACTCAGTCATTGTCTGCTGCATTCGATAACTGAAAGTGACATACTGCAAAAGAAATTGAACATCATCTTCTGGTGTACAAATCCAGCTCACTGTTATGGAGCTACACAGACTTCTAAACATACTACTGTCATCTTCATTCAATTTTGATCTTTTACCAATATTTCTAAATGAGAAAGTATCTACAGTACGCCATTGCTTTTTCATTCCTTTCTACTGCCTAGAGTTTTGGACATGTCCATGGAGATGATAAGTCACCAGCTGTGATGATTGTTTCTTGTCTTACTTAATCAATAACATATATATGTCATTGATAAATCTATCACAATGTTTTCAAAAATTAAAATATAAATCTACACATACATATTTGTAAGCTTGCTCCTGTTGTGACAAAACCTAATATGTTCCTAACACATCAATCAATCAAGTGTCATGCCTACTGGCATAGGCGATCATGTCTCTTCACAACTCTCTCTTCTTGGTGCAGGTAATCAGTTCCGACGTTGATCTTTTGTCAAACCACGATGTCAGACCATCCAACATCTTCTCACTCAGTCTTCCACGATATCTCCTTTGCTGAATTTTACCTATTGTCCCCAAATGTTCTGAAACTCCACTTCACATTACATGGCCAAAGAATCTTGATTGTCTGATTCTTATTCTTTTGAAAAGGTTTCTTTATAACCCATATACTGATTCTAATATTACTACAATGAGTACCTGTTTGGTTTTGGTAGTTTCATATTTCTTTGAACTTCTTCAGCACACCTACTGTCAATGTTAATTTCATGTGGTGCTCCGTCAGTCAAAAAATTTTCTGAAAATATATCAATAATAAAAGTTAAGAGTTGCAGAACAACTGCTGTGTCTATTTCACTGACAACTTATACATTCCTTTCGATAAAACATTTCCATGATAGCAATAACCTCTTAACTGTTGAGTTTTACTTATGAACATCTTGTCGCCCGAGTGGTTACTGGGGCCCAAATTTGGGGTGTCAAGAATAGAACCACTGTTACCTGCCATGCATGTCATAAGAGGCGACTAAGGAGGTTTGACTGAAATCAGATATATGTGTCCTAAATGTGTAGAAGTCTATGCATTTAGGGGCCTACCAAAGCAATGTGCAACGTATACACGTTCTTGGCAAAGATCAAACATATCACAAAAAGTGATTAAAATTGGTCGTAAAGAACGAACGCAAAGAAGAAGATGAACATCTTGTACAACTTGTAGCATGATTCTAATGACTATGGAACATTCAATTGGTTGTGGTTACTGAACTGATGTTACAGCACCTGGGTAGATCAAAGGTGCAAAGTCTCCCCAACAGATGTCGAAGAGTATGAATACTGATGGTCTCTGTGGTTCGCTGGTTAAACACACTCCTCTCTATGACCCTCATGCATCCAGCTTTACTTGTGCAACGTGTAATTCCAAACTCCTTAACTCGCTGGATTAATTCAACATTAATTTTAGTGTCCTCTATCCAGCATATTTGTTCTTATTTTCTTCTTCTTCGAACACTCCATATGGACCCCTTGTCAAACCACTCTTTGTGATGTGTATGTGATCTGAGCGTAAGAGCAGTTGGCCAGCAAGTAGGCCAGCACATTCCAATTCCTGCTACACTTTTTATTTACTGGGTAGCTTCCTAAGCCCTAAGCCACTACTTCAGTCGCCTCTTACAACATGCCTTGTAGGTTGCAGTGTTACTATTCTTTGCTCCCCTTGCAAGCCCCGGTAACACACAAGCAGGTTCTAATTTGACTTCAATTCATTTCTTAGCTGTGAATTGATTAAAACGATTTAATGATTGGACGACGATTAAAAATAAAAAAATAGTGTTCCGATAGGTGCAGATAAGACAATAGTAGAAACAAACAACTGATAAAATATTTACACTTACTCAGCAATTTTTTGTATTCTTTCTGCTAGTTCAGATTGTCTACAAAACTTGAGTGCATCACAAGCTGTCCAAAAGCTGAAATTCTCATGACTGTATTCTTTCAGCAGAAAGTTCTCAAACTCAAGCCTGCCTCGTGGGTCTACAATCAGAGCTTGCAAGCTGTATGACCATTTCTTTACTCGCTGTTCAGTTGGAATTTCATAGCTACAAAAGTATAAAAATTCATTAACAATTGTACTGTCATTTTTCAGTAGAAAATTTTTATTTTTGATAAACTTCATGTTCAGGACAACCACATATAAAATGTTCCAAAGGCGAAGGATTGACTTCATTGCAATGGGTTTCTCCATATGGCACTGTCCCTGTCGGCAGAGATGGCACATCATCTGCAGAGTGTTGCACAAAGTACAAACTTCATAGCTCCAGCAACAAACCTAGGGATCTCATGAACAAATTGCACATGTGTCTCAGTCCGGATTCGAACCCACAGCTTTCAGTACGACAGGCAAATATCTTGACCACTTTGCCATTGAGACCCCCCATACAAAAGGCAGGACAATATTTAATAACTCTGTAACCAATATTTAATCTTTTTGCGTTACTGATAAATGACACCAACAAAGCCTGTAAAGAGAATACAAGAAAGTACTCAGTGTTGTATTGGAACACAAGACTAGTATATATTTCAATGATGGCATTTCAGATTATGTGGACCTAACTATCAACAATAAGACATCACTCCAATTCAACCTACCATTGTGGATGAAAAGGCTGGAAACAAGAGAGTTGATCAATAGTAGCTACAAAACAACAGCCATGGTGATCTCAAGAGTGGAGAAAAAGCACCACCTTACATTGGGAGAACACACTTTGCAACAAGTTAGTTTAAGTATCTTGAAGCTGTCATGACTAGTAAAAGGAGGCACCAAAGAAGAGGCAGCAAAGAATGGATCAAGAGAACTGGTATTCTAATCAAGAATATCTTGAAAGTGGTCTTGTATGTGCAGAATGTTAGTAGACCCAGCTACAAATAGATACCTGATTATGAGTTGGAGAAAAGAAAGTCAGAACCTCTACAGGACCTACGGTGAATATGATCAATTATCTGCATTTTCAGCTCTATCTGCTGAATGGCACTAAGCAATGATGAGTTCTCCAAAATGAAGTAACATAGTTTTAGTTACTTTTAACCTGCAGTAAAGAGGTAAGAATGTACTTCAGTCATATTATCTTTCTTCTTCCTGCAGATCAACTGTTTGATACTTCATATCTCCTAGATGCGTGAGGTTGGCGATCCCTCACTATAAAAAAAAAAAAGCAAACAGCTACAGAAAAAACATAAACTGCTCATGATTGAGAGGACATGTTTTGTCTCTGCCTTATCTGTCCTTGGGCACGATGAGGACATGATTATGACCTAAATATAAGAACTGCGATAGCACATTACTTAGTGCCATTGCTTCATAGACATATTGCCAAGGTTCAAAATCTTCTGTTGGAGTGGGATTTGATTTGACTATAACAGCCTCAGGTTGATCCAGCCCCAATTGAGTACTAGAGAAACGATGGGAAGTAAAGTCCACAGGCATGATGCTTACTACATCCACCATTGTATACTGTTAGTCAGAAAAAAATATAGGCCTTAACACTGTATTCCCTAAATATGCTACACGGTATGGAAACTGGTCCTTTACTTTTACTTCTCTCCTAAATGTCCTCATTTAATCTCTCAATTTTTCTACTTTTCTACATGTATAATAATAGGCTGATAATAGCAACACTGAGAAAATTGTTTTATTTTTTTCCTTCTTTTCTTTTATGCATCCAAAAAGCATGTAAAAATAATAATTCTAAGGTGTAACAGAAACCACCATTCTGACATACTAAACCAACACACATTAACCATAAATGAATGGTAAGAATTTCATACCTGTTTTCAATAATCTCAAAGTATGCAGTATCATCTGATATCCAGGGGTTTGATGGTGATGGCGGTGTTATCATAGGATCAATATCCAGATAATTCTCAGCAAAATGCTCCAGGCTGAGAGAGAGAAAAGCACATAAAGAAGGTCAATACAGGTCCTGGTTTTCTACACACATTCAGCTACATCTTTTAATAAATCTCAATTGACAATTTTACAGTAGCATTTTAGTATAGTGTAACTAAATTTACCAAAGTGGTAAGTGGAACAACGCAGTGAGAGATAGAACACAGCAACAACCCGTATCAAATATTATAAGGAAACAAAGGTGGAAATATTTACAAAATACAGCAACGTTTGACACAAGGCCTTTATCAAGCAAGCGAACAACAGGAGTGACAAATTTAAAAAAACAAATGGAGCGACCAAAACAAACATTTCTAATGAATGGTAAGAATAGAAACGTTTGTTTTGGTCAATCATGTTTTTTAAATTTGTTACTCCTGTTGTTGCTTGATACGCTTGTTGGTCAACGTTGCTTATTTGTCATTGTTTTGTAATTTGTAAAACTACAGTACTTTGTGATTACGTGTTTTGCCAATCAAATAGTTTTACTGCAGTCTCATCTATTTTGGAAATATTTAGGTCATGTTCTTAGATCAGACGAAAAGAGACTAAATCAACAAATCCTTATGTGGTCATCAGCTGGGAAAAGATAACGTGGAAGACCTAAGACCACTCTTGAAGAACAATCCAACAAGAAAGTAAACTATTGGGATGTAAAACCATACAAGATCAACTGTTAGCAATGAACCGCATTACATGGAGATCTAAAACCTCTGCCCTATGTGCCGCCTTTGGCACGAAAGGAACTAACTAAATAAGTGGAAAATGGTTAAGAACTTATTACAGCCAATCTTCAATGTGAGTACTGTACTTGACCTGATATGAGCAATTAACAGATATTTTGAATAACTTCAGAGTCATGGTAGTGTAGTGGTTAATGAGGAGAGTGGTCCTAGGATTAAATTCTCCTGTTGGAGTGCAATTTTTCCAACCGAACAGCTCTTGTGTCGACCCAGTCTCAATTAGGTACCAGAGATATATCGGAAAGTAAAAGTGGCTGGAGATGTGTTGATAACATCCCCATCGCATTCCATTCTTATTCTTCACCTTTCAACTCCCAATGGAGCACAGGTCTTAATCAAACTTCTTCCTGCTCTTCCTCTCTCCTGCCATCCTTTCCAAATCTTTCCATGTTTTACCTATCATTTTAATATCAGTCTCCAGCCCTCTTCTCCAGGTATGTCTAAGCCTTCCCCTACTCCTCTTTCCCTGCGAGTTCCAAAACAGTGCCTGTATCGCATTACATTGGTCAAAGAAAAATACAGGCCTAATACCGTACCCTAGTCCCCAACCTAACTCATGATATAAAAACATATTCATTTTTTCCTTCTTCATCTTTGAATATTCTGATTCTTTTTTGTTCCTGGTGCTGTAAAAAAGGCAAGGGCAGAAATGATTAGGAAAGAAAGAGAGACATGCCTGCCGCGGGAGTGGTTACCGGGGCCCAAATTTGGGGTGTAAAGAATAGAGCCACTGTTACCTGCCACGCATGTCGTAAGAGGCGACTAAGGAGGTTTGGCTGAAATCGGATGCATGTGTCCTAAACGTGTAGAAGTCTTATGCGTTTAGGGGCCTACCAAACCAATGTGCAACGTATACACGTTCTTGGCAAAGATCAAACATATCACAAAGAGTGATTAAAATTGGTCGTAAAGAACAAACGCAAAGAAGAAGAAGATATAACAGTCAAAGTTAATGCAAAGTACAATAGTAATTGTGATGTTATGCTGTAAACAAAAGTAAATATAATCTTATAATGTACAATGTCATAGAGGTATACTGTACTAGAAGCGACACAGTGTTAGATCTTAGTATTTGGAAGTATTTGGCAGGTCAGTTCTCTTTCTCTTTAACTTTTCTTTCCCTAACTCAACTAAGCACTGTTTTACAGTTGTGTTGCCCAGACCTGTCTACAACAGGGAACAATTCTGGTATTTTCTGATTGCAAAGCCAGCACTGTAACCATATGACTATGCCAGCACTTAGTTATGATCAAAATAGTGGTATTCAGAAGTGATAATTTCTATTTGCATACCACCACAAGCAAATCTGTAAAAACTATGTACCCCAATTATTTTAACAATTTCTTATAAAGTAAATATATTCTAATGGTGTTCTAAGGACCTTCTTCTTCTTCTGGATTCTCACTAGATTGGGATTTGGATTCTCTAATAAAGGCAGCCGTCTGCTTCAGATTATCAGCCACCCATACAGTTTGTCTTGGATGCTGGTGTAAGTGGGCCACCTTTCTTCTCAGGTCTGCATACTGGGGGCAGTGCTGTACGATGTTTTCTGTTGTCATACTCGCCAAGCCACAGGGGCATAGGTCGTTGGTGCTTATTTTGAATTTAGTGTACAGGTGGTGTCTCATTCTGTTGTGACCCGTCCGGAGCGAAGTATGGCTGTCTGGTCCCTTCTGGACAGTTGGTTTTAAGAAACTAAGAAAATACATAAATCAATCAAGTGTCATGCCTCCTTGATGCAGTTAATCAGTTCTGACGTTGATCTTTTATTGAACCATCCAACATCTTCTCCTTGTCTTCCACGATCTCTCCTTCCCTGAATTTTACCCATTGTCACCAAATGTTCTAAGCCTTCTCTATGCATTATATACCCAAAGAACCTTGACTGTCTGATTCTTATTATTTTAATAAGGTTTCTTTGTGTGCAGGCCTGCTTAAAACCCCCATCATTTGTTTTCTTCGCTGTCCATGGAATACATACTATACTTACATAATGGATTGATGACTGAGTTTTAACAAATTTAATGTATTTCTTAAAGAATACAAAATGAAATGAAATATCAATTAAATGTAAAAAAACAAAATACGAATAAACAAACAAAATATATTTTTAGTTATCCTTTGTAGCAGCTCTTATGCATCAATCACACAGGATGAACAGCACTGACCTACAAGATAAATAACTAATCTCACATAAAGATAAGTCAAGGTACATACTTTTCAATTGCCTTTGATGCTTTTACTCGACATATATTAATCGACCGTCTTAAGTGCTGAATCTGAGGACAGATCATTTTAACAGTCTATGTTCATGTACATTATATCATGAAATTGTTATTGGTTACTAAACTGACATCATTGCACTCGGGCAGACCCATAGGTGCTCAGTCTCCCCAACAGATATCGAAGAGTATGCATACTGATGGTTCCCGTGGCTTGCTGAATAAACACACCTCTCACACATCCAGTTAGACTTGTAAAACGGGTAACTCCAAACTGCCTAAATCGCTTGATCGATTCAACATCGATTTTAGTGTCCTCATCCAACAGACAGTCGTGAAATATCAAGAAATATCATTCAATAATACACTATGGCAATTGTTTTAACTTTTAAAAAAATTTTATACAACAAAATGTCTAAAAAAATATATGTATAAAAAAGTCTAAACTGGAAGAACCTATGAGATAACACAAGCAAGAAAACAAGGACATGCATTTTTTCTGTGGCAACAACTGGATGTGAATTATGTACCATTACAAAAGTATCAAAAAATAAAATCTTTTGAAATAGTGCAAATGAAAAATTATTAAAACATCCTGAACAAAGAAGAGAACAATACAGATATTCTACAAGACCTGTACATGGTGGAACATTGTCTCATAAACAATATCACACCTTGGAAGCAAAGGGCACAGTTCTTGGAAGACTAAGGAAACAAAGGACATGGTTCCTGGAAGACAAGGCAGTGAATGACTTAGACAACAGTACTTTTAGAAAATTTTGAACACAATGATCAAGTAGACAACAAAACTGGCTAGAAATTAAGAGTCTTTCATATATGATGTGATGAGAGCTATGTTCTGCAAAAGACATGCTACACAAAGAATGTCTAAACTGCTAATTATTGACAAGGAAAATATATATATATATATATATATATATACTTTGATGACTAATAATCAAATATTGCATTTGTAAAAGAAGATAAAACTCTTCAACAATGTTGCTCTACAGGGAAGACTGAGCAAATAAGACCTACCGAGATGGTGCTGTTTCAGAATCTGAGGTGCTCTCTCTATGAATGACATGAAGCAAATAATATATAGTTAAATTTACTAGTGATGTGAGTGATGACTAACAGAAGAACAAATGAAAGAGAAGAATTTAATTAAACAATTATAGAAACGGCAATGGAAATACTTCTCAGGCATTTGAAGAAAATAAAATTAGAAAAACAACTTTTTAATCAGTTGTCAAACACCAAATCACTGTGATCTAAATGAATAAATTAAGAAATATACTAACTTCTTTCTGAAGTAAATCTTTGTTCTTTTTCCGTCTTGCAGCTATCTGACTTGGCTGAAAGTTTCGCTTAGGTCCATCATCAAAAGTCTTTATACAACCAGGCTAAAGTAACAAAAACTAGTACATGATAATCAGTTGACATATAATTAGTAGAACATTTGAAATGTAGCAAAGAATGTGAAGGTTCCTATTATGTAACACAGCTTACACACATTACAAAATAAACGGAAAAGAATAGTTGAAGATTATCAGTTCCTAGGACTAAATTTGTACATGTTAAAATAAAAAGCACAGTTATCATCATCATCTTGTGTCATCTCCACATCAGAGGTTAGCTACAATGGATTCTCAGCTTCTTCTTCTTCGACTGCTCTACATCGACCATTTGTTAACCTCTCTTTGTGATTTGTATGTGATCTGAGCCTAAGAGTGATTGTACGTTGTGCCAGTTATGCTCCTACAAGTAGGTCAGCACATTCGATTTCTGCGATGCTTTTTATTCACTAGATTAGCTTTCCTAGGCCCTCTACCTCAGTCGCCTCTTACAACTTGCCTCGTAGGTCACAGTGTGACAATTCTTTGCTTCCCCTGGAAGCCCCGGCAACACATGGGCGGAATTCCCAGCAAATTTTGGTCCTTGCTATGGTTCACTCTGACAAGCTGTTGCCTGTTCCATTCTTGATGTTTCTGTTTCGCCTATATTTCCGTCTTTTCCTTGCTCTCTTGTTCTAAACTGTTCCCTCCAGTATGGCCTTCAACAATGTGTCATTTCTTTTAGTGTAACCGTTATTGGTTATTGGTTACTAAACTGACGCATTGCACTGGCAAACCCATAGGTGCTCAGTCTCCCCAACAGATATCGAAGAGTATGCATACTGATGGTTCCTGTGGCTCGCTGATTAAACACACCTCTCACTCTGCCTCTCAGGCATCCAGTTCGACTTGAACAAAGGGTAATTCCAAACTGCTTAAATCGCTTGATCGATTCAACATCGATTTTAGTGTCCTCATCCAACAGAGTCTCAAAGAGACCGAAGAATATCCCCTTATCCATCTTCAACTCCCCAACAATCGATGCTGTTGATGCAAGCCTATCCGCTCTCTCATTACCGTAAACACCCGCATGCCCAGGACAGTCTAACCAAAATCTTGCATTTGTCTAACTTTTATTTCTTTGAGTAATTCTCTTTTCACTCCTAATTGTTGCAGCAGTCTGATTGAAAGCCTGCTATGCTCTATTTAGAGTCCACAAGCTATGAAAGATCACTACCATATACTAATATTATGAACATAGGTCTCCTTGTTAGAATACTTAGCTAAACACGTAAACACAAAATACTACAGTTTTACAAAATACATAAACAGTGACGATAAACAGCAACGTTTCGACCAAAAGGCCTTTATCAAGCAAACAACACAACAAGAATGACGAATTTCGAGGAACACTACAAATGGACGATTACATGTGGAAACATAAACCTATCTAATGAAAATCTGGGAATAAAAACGAACAACGAAATGAGTGCAACACAAAAACCGAAAGTGGAAAAGAAGAGAAACAATAAACAATATAGTGGATAAATGACACATATATGGAGCAAACACACATATAGATAGATAACAAGGCACAGATAAGACAGTACTAAGAAGCATAGGAATGTAATGCGTTGAGTCCAAGAGGTCGCAAAGTGCCATAGAATGAAATAAACGGTTCTCCAGGGCGAATCGACTGCGATCATCGGAGGAACATGATCGGATGGCTGTGACCTGGACATCGCCAACTCCTGAATGGCCAGTATCGTTGAAATGAGTGGCCACAGGAGTCACAGAGCATTGGCGAATATCGCGTAAGTGTTGGGCGAATCGGTCACTGAGTCTCTTACCGGTTTCGCCAATATAGGACTTGTTGCATCGTTTGCAGGTGATGGCATAGATGATATTGGGACTCACACGTGAAACTGTCTTGAATGGCATACGTAGCTTTTGGAAAAGAGACAGTGGGGGTCTGTATTACATATGCACATGTATTACAGCGCCGACGTCCGCACTGAATGGTGCCCAAGTGACTCTGGATATTAGGCTTGAAGCAACTGTGTACCAACATATCCTTGAGGCTTCTGTCCGCCTGTAAGCCACCAAAGGATAGTGTTCCTCGAAATTCGTCATTCTTGTTGTGTTGTTTGCTTGATAAAGGCCTTTTGGTCGAAACGTTGCTGTTTATCGTCACTGTTTATGTATTTTGTAAAACTGTAGTACTTTGTGTTTACGTGTTTAGCTATTTTTCAAAGTTTTACTGCAGCCTCCACCTTTTTTAGAATACTTACAATTCTAACACAACAGGTCATCTAATATTATGTATGACACATCTTATTGTACTTTTATTGGCTGCAATACCATGCAACACCACTGTTGTCACATAAAGAGATACCGCTAACAACTAAAGCAAATCTCATAAGAACGATTTTCTGGCCAACACTATGTTACCAGTGTCAAACATGGCCAATAACAGCAGCTAATGAGAGGAAAATCATAATGACAGAGTTGAGGTGTCTTAGAAGAGCTGCAGGTGTGACAATAAGAGACAAAATTAGAAATGAAGAAATCAGGAGACTGGATGTGAAACCAGTCATGCAATTCATAAAAGAACAACAGATTAAATGGTTTGGACACCTGACAAGAATGCCCTGGTATCGCCTACCACAGAGAGCCACACAGAAAAAGTATAATAAGTAAAGAGCAAGAGGAAGACCACGCAAAAGATGGAGTGATGGCATCAAGAACAGCCTTACGTACATGAATATCAGCTTACAAAATGCCTTAAAACAAGCACACACCAGATCACTATGCTTCACACTCAACACTTCTATAAAGAAGTAAATGGTGGAAGAGAAGAAGAGAATACCATGCATACACACAACTAATGAAACAGTGTTCAATGCTCTGAGTACTCACAGGAGGTCTGTGTATTCTCCAAAATGCTCTTTCTTGGCTGTCCATGATAGCTTTGTCTGTTCTTTTTCTCTCTTTGGCTATTCTGCAATAATTTACACGTTAAAATAGTTAATATAAACAAAGTAATAGCAGTTACTGAAAAATAGACTTTTTTATAATTTCATTATTAAATACATCGCACATCAAATATAAAATCCTTTATTCTTCTTTGCGTTTGGTTTTGTATGCTCATGTAAACCATGAGATGGGTTGCTCTATGAAGCTGCATGTCAGTTGGAGTTCCTCGAGAGTTCCCCATAGCTTGATAAAATCATTTAAATATGTAGGAAAATTACTGCACTGGAGCATATTCCCACAGAACAACCTGAATTTAGTAATATGGTGCTTTCAGGACAGGAAGAAGATCTAATAGTTTCTGGTTCACCATGAAGTGTATTTGTGAATGACAATAAAATATGAGGACTGCAATAATCAATTAAAAAATGTAGTCGTTTTTTTTTACTTCATTCTTGTAATGTTCCATGGCTAATCAGGCTTCTATAAGAACTATCCATGCTCTCCTGTGTTGTATGACATTCAGTGCCGTATTTAATGTCAGAGATATTGTATTTATTTCTTCTTTCATTGTGTCTCCAAGTTCTTTTTAGTGTTCCTTTCCATCTTTATACCTAGTGCGCTAGTGACCCTGCATTGTGGAAATTTCAGGGTTCAAGGCCAACTTGGCCACACACACAATTCTTGGTGTGCTACAGGAGATCTTGATCCCTTACTTGGAAATATAAACTACAAGTACCTCTGAATTCAGAGTAAGGTTTGTCTGAAAGCGAGAACACTGGTAATAAGGAAAGCAAGCCTTCATACAAAAAATCAGCTACATACTAACATCAGGCTAAGATTCTACTGATAATACTAGAAGTGTTACAGAAGTCTGCACAATCTTTTCATCAATTTATATTGACAGAATAACATCACCAAGACATTCTTAATCCATTACTTTAAAGGAATTATTGGCTGCAAGTGATCAAATTATACTACAAACAAATGCATAAATAAAACCCACACAAATTGTTTCAAAAACACACAGGCACTGATCAGAGAAATCTGATGCCACCATGCAACCCTCTTAGGAATTGTTGAGACAAGATGGATAGAGGAGGACACACTATACTGAATACATGAAAAACTATAATATATTCTTAACACGAATATAAAGACTATACACACATAGGAGTTGCATGTAGTGTCTCCAGAAATAATGAAGACACTGACAGAATCTTTTACTTGTTCTTCTTTTACCACTCTACTATACTCTCGGCATGTGTTAATATGTTCAAAGAAATAGGATCATCACATTCTGAATCACAGCATCTTTACGACAGGAGTCAGTCGTAAAAAATCTGCATTTATTAATTCTCTAAATTCAAGTCTTGTCAGTAGCTATCTGCCACCTTTCCAACCACAGAGGATGCATGCATATCGATAGGACACAGATAAACTAATGATTAGATTTTGCAAACAGAAAACTTCACTTCATAGTACCCCATCTAGTTAATTATACTATAGCATGGTATCGGATCTAACTGGTCATATTGGAGGCTGTCAGAGGTGACTCATGTCAAAGAGCGCCCATTAGTGCTCAGTCCCTTTAAGTTACATAACAGTGTCAGTGGAAGAGAACTTACACGCTAGCTGAAACAATGATTCTAGATTTTACCCCCTACTTACAAGATTAGGGTACCATTCTCACTTGAATAGATTCAGGAATTCAATCATTGGGAGATTTAAAACCCTTGTGTACTGCTGATAGAAACAAGTACAGTGCCACTGGAGTGTAGGGCAAGGAATGTGCTGACTTTCTTGCAAACAATGCACCAACTCAAGTGGGCAGAAGTATGGACAGAGTCGATGTCATCAATGTGGTATGCTCTCATTTATGTGATATGGGTGAATCTCAGACACTGGAACGAGTTCGAGAGTTAGGAGTTAAGTTTGGACATGCCAGACAGTGTCATCTTCATGGTAGAGAAAAAGAAGATATACTAATCAACTTCTAATGGGTACTGTGAGCAGGTAGACTTTGGGATTGCAGCTGCAGTGAGGACAGAGCATGCATGGGAATGCCCAATGTGCCATGACATTGATCGCATAACATAACACTGTCATTATACTATGCCACTTCCCTTGACATAATGGAAATTGATACGCTGTAGAATTATAAAATCAATACTCCAAGCAAAAGAAAGAAGAAACATTTAATCTATTCTTACCATCTCCTTGCTATAACATAAAATTTGTCCGACTGCAAAGCAAGATTACAACATGTAACATGAGACACCAGGAAGCTGATAGGATCAACACCATGCATTAGTCACACAGACATCACACAAATAAAAATGTCTCATCACCTGATTAGAATACAACAAAACGTCTGTCTGCCCAAGCTTTCAATTTCAGAAGGTCTGGTTTCAGGGCAGATGTATGCCTAAGAATAAGGTGGTTTAACAAGGTGAAGAAACACTATGATACTAGCAAAAGGAATACAACTCACATATCAGTAACTGCTTCCCACATGATTCCTTGTGGTATTTATTCAAACAAAAGAAGTACATTCAATAAATTTTCCATGTAATTTTTCAAAGATAAAACAATAGAAATAAGGAAAATAACAACAAAATAGACATTATAACAGTAATGTCAAAACTTTCTTTCTTTCATTTCTTACTTGACTTGGTCTTGTGCTTGCGCAACAATGAAATCCCATTTGTCACACAGCATAGTTTGTAGTTTGGTTAGGCTTGACTGCAATAGAAACAACATGACAATATACAGTGCAATGTCACTAATTTAGGAGAACTACTGAGCTTATAAGGAAATACTTTCTTCTTCTTCTTCGATCGCTACATATCGACCACTTGTTAACCACTCTGTGTGATTTGTATGTGATTTGAGCCTAAGAGCGATTGTACGATATGCCAGTTATGCACCTGCAAGTAGGTCAGCACATCCGGTTTGTGCGATGCTTTTTATTTACTAAGGTAGTTTCCCCTAGGCCCAACATCAATCACCTCTTACAACATGCGTTGTAGGTCACAGTGGTACAATTCTTTGCTCCCCTTGTGGTCCCTGGCACCACACGAGATAAGGAAATACTTGAGATTTATGAATGTTAAATAAATAAATGTTAAGATGAAAATTTTTTTAAAACACATATGATATAATGAAACCCATTAGGTAAGGTCTTCACCTATGAGGTAACATAAAAATGAAAAGTACAATCAATAACAATTCAACACAATTCTAGCTAGATTATTTCAGCTTTGGTTAATATTTCACTCACTTTTTGTCAGATATTAAACATAATCTGGGGTCACTGATAGCTACATTTATAATACTCTACACTAGCAACCATATGCAGAATTTTGAGGAAATTTTGAGGAAAATAACAAAATTTAGTGTGCATGTGGTATGCGGCTGGACTATAGGAGACACTGATCCTTTACCTAAGGGTCTAAATTACTACAAGTACCTCTCAAGTCGAAGTAAGGCTTACCTGAATGGCAAGGGACACTAGTGATAATGAAAGCAAGCCTTTACGTATCAATTGCTGTGTCCTCATTCAACAGTTGGTCACTGAGCCACTGTAGTATATGCTAAATTCTATCAATCTCATGCTGTTATAGTCTTATTAATATTATTTCCCCACAAACCAACATAGCCCAGAGAGTAACAAATGACCATTAGAAATACTGTTTCACTCAAGTCATCAATGATAAAACTGTACCTGTTCATAGTCCTCAAGGCCATGTTTTTGTTTGTTGCGCATAGATCGTTTCACTAAATGGATTGCTGAAAACCAAAATACAAACATTAGCAATGATGTTAGATTAAGTAAAATTAGGCGGTCATAATGTTAGATTAAGGTAACATTGGTAGCCATAATTCTACATCAAGCTAACATTAGCTAGGCATGATGTTAAGTAAAATGAGCATTGGGTAACACCATGTTCCATCAAATCAGCACTGTCATGTTAGTCAATCAGCATTGTAGTCCAATGTTAGGTCAAATGAGCACTGGGTAATCATGTTAGGTCAGATCAGCATTAGTATCCTATGTTAGGTCAAATGAGCACTTGGTAACCATGTTAGGTCAAATGAACACTGGTTAACCATAATGTTAGGTCAAATGAACACTGGGCAACCATGTTAAGTCAAATGAAGCCTGTGAGTAACCATAATGTTAGGTCAAACTAACTTTACGTTGATATAAATATAACATAAAAAGCCCATAACCCATTAGGGTTGTCAAGACGTTGCAATGGAACCAACAAGTCCTTTCCCAAAAATCTTTCCTCTGTGAGGTAGGTGTGAAAAAGTCCTTTCCTGATCAATCCTAGATGTTATCTGTCCATGCTTTGCTTTGCCTTCCTCTTCTCCTATCACCTTCAACTGTTCCTTGACAAACTTTTTTAACAGTGAGTCATATCTGTTAACATAACAGAACCATGCAAGATTACAATGTTTCACCAATGCTAGAAGTGCTTCCTGCTGTTCTGTAAGCTAACAGAACCATGTAAGATTACAATGTTTCACCAATGCTAGAAGTACTTCCTGCTGTTCTGTAAGCTAACAGAACCATGCAAGATTACAATGTTTCACCAATGTCAGAAGTGCTTCCTGCTGTTCTGTAAGCTAACAGAACCATGCAAGATTACAATGTTTCACCAATGTCAGAAGTGCTTCCTGCTGTTCTGTAAGCCTAACGACCATGCAAGATTACAATGTTTCACCAATGCCAAATTGCTTTCGTGTTCTTGTAACAGAACCATGTAAGATTACAATGTTTCACCAATGCTAGAAGTACTTCCTGCTGTTCTGTAAGCTAACAGAACCATGCAAGATTACAATGTTTCACCAATGTCAGAAGTGCTTCCTGCTGTTCTGTAAGCTAACAGAACCATGCAAGATTACAATGTTTCACCAATGTCAGAAGTGCTTCCTGCTGTTCTGTAAGCTAACAGAACCATGCAAGATTACAATGTTTCACCAATGCCAGAATTGCTTTCTGCTGTTCTGTAAGCTAACAGAACCATGTAAGATTACAATGTTTCACCAATGCTAGAAGTGCTTCCTGCTGTTCTGTTAACATAACAGAACCATGCAAGATTACAATGTTTCACCAATGCCAGAAGTGATTCCTGCTGTTCTGTAAGCTAACAGAACCATGCAAGATTACAATGTTTCACCAATGCCAGAAGTGCTTCCTGCTGTTCTGTATGCTGAGTTATTTTATTTCTAATAAATTCATTTGCTTTGTGTTAAGAGATCAGCAGCATCCTTCTATAATATTTGCATTATAAAACCTGAATTATGCTCTCCATATCTTTATTTATTGTTCAGTTTTCACATCCATACAACAGAACCGATCATACGAGTGATTTATATAGATTGATATTCACTGAAAAACTGATGTAACTTTTTTCAAATCACCTTTAACCATGAAATGTCTAAAAGCAGAAGAATCAGATATCTATAGAAAGGTAGTAGATAATTTGTCGAAATAAGTATTGGTGGTCAAGAAATTTTTTTTTTTTTTTAAACCGATCCAGAAGCACTTGAGCTTTCAGATCAGTGCGATGGACATCGTAACCCTCTGGTTCGGTGCCACGAACACCGTGAATCTGGTGAACCTGTGGCTTTTCTGCCAGCCTGCGGAATTGAACCCGCACTCACAGGGAGCTTGTCACCCATAGTCCAACGCGCTATGAACACACTTGGCAGGCAGGCAGTCAAGACATTAGGAACTAGATCTCCACAGCAAGCTACAGTTCATTGAGAAAGCAATATTTGACTTGCCATGAAGGACTAGACTTATAAAAGACAATTAAAAAATAGTAGACAAAGTTGTATTGTAATCCCTCTATCCGCTACACATCAGGATTTGGTAGGAACAAGTGTACATATATGCTCATCATATAGTATGTCCTTTGCAGAACATTGCTCTCACCACAGTCCGCCTGAGAACTCTCAATCTCTAGAAAGTTCTCCTGCCTCCTATATCATCATGCTCATAGTTTCTTCAATATCCTGTTGCCACCATTTTCTTGTGATAGTCCCCTGCTTCCCCTTTCAGGAACCATGTCCTCCGCTATTGCTCTTTCTGAACCCCTTAATGTGACCAAAATATTTCAGTTTCTGAGATATGATGTTGTTTTGCTTTTTTTTTTTTTCCCGATCCAGAAGCACTTGAGCTTTTCAGCTTTTCGGCTTGGTGCCATGGACATCGTATCCCTTTGGTTTGGTGCCACAAACACCGTAAATCTGGGGAATCTGTGGCTTTTCTGCCATCCCGCGGAATTGAACCCGCACACACAGAGGATAGTCACCCGTAGTCCAACGCGCTATGAACACGCTGGGCAGACGGGCATGATGTTGTTTATGAGTCAATGTTCCTAGATGTTCAGGTCATGTAAAATAGCTATGCTTTCCCTATTCTCTTCTTCACTGTCTATGGTGTTCTAAGAATTTTTCTGCAACACTGTTTCAAAATATTTGATTTTCTTCTATAATACTTCATCATGCTATCAGCTGTTCTCTATTCTGGCCTAATTTCAGATCCAGCCTAGGTCTGTTAGGGATTGACTGATGTAACTTGTATTATGACAATGAGTGGAATACAAAAAATATCTGACAATCCCTAAAAGATCTAGTCTAGAACTGGAACACTGATATAATGATCTCTACATGAATGAAATGAAAATTGTGGCATATTCTTTACAGGACGTAGCCATCAACAACAGTAAACAAGTCATCGATTTTCTCCCGCCCGAGTGGTTACCAGGGCCCAAATTTGGGGTGTCAAGAATAGAACTACTGTTACCTGCCACGCATGTCGTAAGAGGCGACTAAGGAGGTTTGGCTGTAATTGGATGCACATGTCCTAGACGTGTAGAAGTCTATGCATTTAGGGGCCTACCAAACCAATGTGCAACGTATACACGTTCTTGGCAAAGATCAAACATATCACATAGAGTAATTAAAGTTGGTCATAAAGAACGAACGCAAAGAAGAAGAAGAAGAATCTATTTTCTAGGCACCACTTATACTTTCAGTAGTTTGCCATTGCTTTCTGAAAGGTGAGGTCTATTTTTATCGTTTGTAAAAATCCAAGGTAACTAATTTGCTTCCAAACTTGCCCACCGCGAAGTTTGAACCAGGTACGCTTGTGTTGTGATCAAGCTCACTAACTGTATAAGCTGCAGTCGCTCACGGTTATCGTGACGCTCACGGCACATACCAGAATATAAGAGAAGCACCTATGTAAATAAAAATGAAATAACATAATTACCATAAGAGACATTGTCAGGCTCTGCATTTTGTGATGGCCAATAGTACGGCTTCTGTAAATAAAAATGAGGACTATTTTATAACAAGTGGTACAAAAATGACTTCAATAATGTTTTCAGTCATCATTTACTACAATTATGTCAAAAACACTATTCTATGGCAGTAATTCTCTAACATTTTACCTCGCTAAGTACTTTACAGACAAAACAAACTATATAGAGTCCAGGTTTCCCACTGATTGTATAATTACATTTATGTATTTTTATTTAATATGTTAGCATGGTTTGTATACTAATCTCATGTCACAAATACACATCTTCTTCTTCTTCTTAGCGTTCGTTCTTTACAATAAATTTGGTCATTCTTATTGTGATATATAATTGATCTTTGCCATGAACGACTGCACGTTGCACCCCGGTTCTTAGGCTCTACAAGTGTATGGTACCATACATATGTAGGGCAGGGCTTACGAATTTTAACCTACGAGGGTGTGGAGAAGGGATGTTTTGAGTGTCTTGCTGACAGTCAGTCCTCCCACACTTTCCTTTTCTTCACGTATTCATTGCTCTTTAATGATCATTTTTCATAGTATATTTGGGACAAATACACATAAAACACAGGTTCAACTCATCCTTACTAGGTTAGTCAGTAATAGGACTATTGTTATAAATTGTCAAATAATGGGCTTTCACTGTATCCTATTCTTATTGACTCTCTTTATGGTAGCATAAACCTGAACTCCAATATCCCAATGTGACTATGCAATGTGGATATCCAATTTAGCAACATATATTTTAACCGCATCCACGGTACACTTGAATAAACAAACACTTAAATATGAACTTGCCTGAAATCGATACAGTGATGCATCTTCCTTAACAGTCAAGTTTCTGGAGTCACTCACTGGAAATATATACCCATAGTGACAAAGCAACATAGCCATCCTTATAGCTTCCATATGCTCTTCTTCGCTGATCTTCAAGCGAGCAGCCAGCCATTGTATCAAGTCATTTCCTGGAGACATCAATTTGTTTAGAAATACTGCAAGTACAAATGCTATACTTTTCTTTAATTAATACCGGTCTGTAACGTGCTTGTAAATCTATAATGCAAACATGTTTAGTACTCCCAACTATGTATCACCTTTATTACTTTCTCTTATCTAATCCTTTGACATAAGTTTATTAATAATTGTTTTTATATTAATTTTCAGGTTTTTTCACCGGGTAACCATCTAACGCTCAGGGAAAGTAAAGCGGCCGGCGTGATGCTGACCACATCACCCATCGTGTGCCGACGGTCAATGAAAATACAGGCCTAACACTGTATTGCCCTATATACCACGAGGTATGAAAGGGTTCCTTTACTTTTACTTTTTAACCATCTAACACCAGTTAAAAAAATGTTGCAATTTTGGGTTCATAGTCACTGCTTATGAGAGACTATGTTGTGAGACATTTACCATTGGCAAAGTGGCGGAGAAGATCCTATAAATGCCTTTGAATGCAAATTCTACAGAAGAATACTTAGAATATCATGAACAGAGAAAAGAACAAATGCTTATGTTCTGCAACAGCTTGATATTAAAGAGTTGGCTATTAAATAGCATGATCAATAAATAGACAGTGTACAAGTATTAGGAGCTTCGGAAAAAACAAATTACCAAACATAGGACTCGAACCACTTCTTACGACACCCATTACCTAGCCTAGCAATAAGAACGTTCTTACTAACATAACAAGCGAGCCATTCAAATGTGTTCGTAAGATCACTCGTATTGCTAGACTAGGCAATGGGTTCGAAGAAATAAGGGTAAGTGGTTCGAGTCCTGTGTTTGTGGTAATTTGTTTTTCAGAAGCTCCTAATACCTGTACACTGTCTATTTATTGATCATATTCATTGCTTCTGCTGCTTCCTCTGGGGTTCTTAGATAAGCAATACAAATCAAATATTTATATATTTGATTTGTATTATTTATCTTCTTTTTCCACTTCTAGTTTTTTGCATTTATTTTGTTATTAGTTTTTAGTCACATATTTTCATTTTAGGGCCGTAAGGAACTTGTTGTTTGACTCTCTACATGTTCTGTGTTGTGTGAGAGGTGAAATTCTTCCTGAGTTGAATTTGTATCCTTTGCTTGATAAAGGACTTTTGGTCGAAACTTTGCTGTGTATTGTTATCGTTTTTGTATTTCGTAAAACTACAGTACTTCGCTTTTACATGTTGCGCCACTAATTTTTTTTTCTACAACTACTACCTTCTGCCTGTAATTTATCTACTACCATCATCAGTCTTAGTAAACAGAGTCACTGATGCTTTCAGGTTACTGAGTGAAATTAGACAGACAGTAGGAACGTCTACAGAAACATGGCACCCATCTATATTCCAAGGCTCCTTGTTGAAAAGGACAAAATAGTACTACTGCAGCCTATTAAACATGTTGTAAATGGTGTCTAAAGGATTTAACAACCTATTAGGTAAAAGAGACTGCTATAGAAACCACTTCTTCAAGAGTAAATGCTTTATTACAAGTATTCTACAAAAAGGTCAACTGTAGTGGCAACCCCACACATCTACTACAGTGAAACATGATGATAGTTATGATCGCAGTGACAAAGACAGGGATGAGACATAAACTTAAGCTGGCCATGGTCACATGCTTTCTGCACAAGATAAAATGAGTTTGTTGCCACCTTACAAGACACCACAAGGTTTCATTGTCCCTGAGTGCTTCTTCTTCTTTGAATGCTCCATATCGACCACTTGTTAACCACTCTGTGTGATTTGTATGTGATCTGAGCCTAAGAGTGATTGTATGTTGTACCAGTCATGCGTATACAAGTAGGCCAGCATATCCAATTTCTGTGATGTTTTTTATTTACTAGGGTAGCTTTTCTAAGTTCTGCATCAGTCACCTCTTACGACATGCCTTGTAGGTCACCGTGGTACTATTCTTTGCTTCCCTTGTGGGCCCCGGCACCACATAGGCACCTGAGTGCTACAAGAAGGAGACGTTTGGTAAGATATGAAAACTACTACTTTGTAATTTGGTTCCTGCAAAAATAATGTACTCATATAATATAGAATGAGAGTCGCTGTAGCGTAGTTGTTAGTGAACTCGCTCGCAAGGCTGGTGGTCTGGGTTCAGCTCCCGCAATGCGCGTGGAATTTTCCCGACCACGATGGCTCTCAGGTCGACCCAGCCTCAACTGGGTACCAGACATGCTCTGGGAAAGTAAAGGCGGCGGCGTGATGCTGACCACATCACCCATTGTGTGCCGACGGTCAATGAAAAATACAGGCCTAACACTGTATTGACCTATATACCATGAGGTATGAAAGGGTTCCTTTACTTTTTTTTTTTATAATATAGAATACTCCAGTGCTATATTGATCCAATACTTCTGTAAGGCAGCAAATCATGGACAATGAATAAACAATCAATACAATCATTGGAAGCCACAGAGATGTGGTTTTACAGAAGAATGCTGAAAATTCCATGGACAGCGAAGAAAACAAATGAGGTTTTAAATCAGGCCTGCACACAAAGAAACCTTATCAAAAGAATAAGAATCCGACAATCAAGGTTCTTCAGGCATATAGTGCGATGAGAAGGTTTAGAACATTTGGCAACAACAGATGAAATTCAGGGAAGGAGAGATTGCGGAAGACAGTGGGAGTAGATGCTGGATGGCCTGATATCATGGTTCGACACAAGATCGACGTCAGAACTGATTACATGCACCAAGCAGAGAGAGTTGTGGAGAGACATGATCGCCTATGCCGACAGGCATGGCACTTGATTGATTGATAATATAGAAAGATATAATATATATAAAACGAATAGTTCTTTAAGAGGGCGGGGTGCATCTATTGATTCCTGCATCTCCCAACTACATCCCACCCAGCAAACATAGTGATTGATCTAGATATAAATCAAACATCTAGTCATTTTGGCACAACTAGATCAGATTGACATATGTAAAGATCACTTTTCCATTCATATTTCACCACACAGAAAGGCTAGCAATAACTATAGGTATAAATAATTCATCTTCTTACCAGTAAAAACTGAGGGAATGAATGTCAGAAAGGTTTTCTGACTGCGAACTGGGACACCAGACTTTAACTGCTGCATCTCTTGAACCAGCTTTTCCATCTGTAAAATTATGAAACACAAATTTGAAATAAAATTATTTCAATACATTACATTTTTTAGATCCAGAAGCACTTGAGCTTTTCAGCTGCTCGGTGCCATGGACATCGTAACCCTTCGGTTCAGTGCCACAGACACTATAAATCTGGAGAACCTGTGACTTTTCTGCCAGCCTGCGGAATTGAACCGCACTCACAGGGGCTTGTCACCCATCGTCCAAGCAACACGCTGGGCAGGCGGGCATACATTTAAAACATAACAGCAATTAGATCATGTTTTATTTATAAAACTTCAACCATACATAAGAAATATATATATATATATATATATATATATATATATATATATATATATATATATATATATGATTTTATAACATTTATCCATTCATCCTTCTTATTCGAAATACTGGATCATTGTATGATTTCAGATGTCACAAAGTTATTATACTGCCTAATTTAGCAAACATTGCAAGTAAATGAGTCCGGAGATAAAAAATAATTACAGAGTGAGGGGGTTAATTATGTACAGGCACATTTCAAGTACCTATTTTTACAATTTACATGGTGTTCTCTCTCTCTCTCTCGCGATCTTTCTTTTTGGCCATTTTGATCATTCTTATTGTGATATATAAACAGCTTTGCCAAGAACATAGTTTTACGTCACATCATTCAGCACCATTCAGAGCTCTGGTGCTTATCCTTCGGCGACGTATCTGGTTTCAGCTAGCGTTTACTGGGTTCGCTCTCCGTCAGCCTTTGGCAGTCTCCAGCCTACCTGCAAGGCAGCAGGTTAACATGGTGTTCAATTCCCAGTGCAATAGATTCTCCAATCACACCACCAAAAATAAACACCAGGACAATCTATGCTGGGGGATTATTTAATGTTGTTGCTGGAACTACTGTGTCTGCTGCTGCTGTTGACATTTTGCCTAGTTGAAAGGGTGAGAGGGGCAAGCACTTATAGGTGCACCATGAATGCATATGCATGTATTCTATTCAGTTTTTTAATAGTTGCCATCAACTTATACTCTTAACTATTCCTCATTCTCTCTCTTTCGCGATCACCACCCAGACCAATGTACCAGATTTACCAACAAATTCTATTCATGTGGAAATCTGATTCATGCAGCCTTAGCATTGGTGTGTTTTACATCACATCTTCAGCACCATTAGGAGTTCTGGTGCTTATCCTTCGGCGATGTGTCCGGTTTCAGCCAGCGTTTTCTCGGTTTGCTCTCCATTCTGTAGCCATCTAGTGTTTTTTAGAGTGTGGGGTAGCTAGCCCCACACCCAACTTCCTTAGTCGCCTCTTACGACATGCGTGGCAGGTAACAGTGATTCTATTCCTTACACCCCAATTTGGGCCCCGGTAGCCACTCGGGCGATTCCTCATTCAATCAAACTTCTGCCAATCAGTTCTCCTATAATTATCACCAATGTATACTGAACAGTAACTATTCATTATACCTCTATCACCAACGCATACTCTACAGTAACTATTCATTTGATCTCTATTCCCAACGCATACTCTACAGTAACTATTCACATTCAAACTTGTGTTGACACTGGAGAACAACCAAACGCACAGATGTGCTCGTGTGTCGCAATATCTTTTAATCCAGACAGCAATCAATACAGAAAACATGTACAAATAAGGCAGACCTCAAATATTTTCTTCATAAAAAAAAAATTCCGATTATTAGAGTTCGACTTTCTACAGGACCAATCAATTTCTTCTGTCAAGTTTACTACTTCTTTAACTAGCTATTTCTGTCTGGCATGCAAGAGCATGGGGGGTCCTGCCTGTAGCTACCCAGAAGGCCAATCCTGAGGAATCAATAGTCACAGAGATTCATATAACACTTTGCCAGGGTATCTATAATATCAAGGAGTGTTGAGGGCTGGCTCTGGGTTCCAGCGTGTCTCGCTTGAGCCTCTCGTACAATTGGTATTGCAACAAAATCAAAGTCAATTGGCAACACTCAATCAATAATATCGAAGCCGATAATGACGTTTGTCTCTGACGGGATCTAGAGTCTGTCAAACTCAACTGTGAAGCAATAACTACTTGACATGAAACGACTGCTTTCAGAGAGAGAGAGAGATGTGGAGAAAGGATGACTAAAACAGTAATTTATATATGACGCTTCTCTAACAACAATACAAAGCTGGAAAAAGGAAAAATTGGAGAGAATCAACGTCTATGTACTCAGAGCGCCCACAAAGATGCTTGGTCCCATTAAGCTAGCTGAAAGTGTCAGCGGCAGAGTAGTACACGGTAGCTCAAACATTTTACACCAACTTTGAAAGTTCGGGTACGTACTTTCAGCTGGGTTACTGAAGATTGACTACAGGAAATTGAAAAACGTCGACACGCCCGAGTGGTTAGCGGGGTCCAAATTGGGTGTAAAGAATAGAACCACTGTTACCTGCCACGCATAAGAGGTGACTAAAGAAGTTGAGCATGGGACTAGCTACCCCACACTGCAAAAAACAGTAGACGGCTACAGAACGGAGAGCGAACCGAGTAAACGATGGTTGAAACCGGACACATCGCCGAAGGATAAGCACAAGAACACCAAAATGGTGTTGAAGATGTGACGTAAAACACACCAATGCTAAGGATGCATGAATCAGATTTCCACATGCATAGAATTTATGGGGAGATCAGGTACATCGGTATGGGTGGTGATCGAGGGGGAGAGAGAGAGAGAGAGAGAGAGAAGGGAGAGAGAGACGACGACCAGTTATTGGAGAAAATAAAAGAAACGAATACAACCCACGATCACACCGCTTTTCTGACACCAACCCAGTCTTCTTCGAAAGACGATTGTCTCGAGCTGAAATGCGTAAATATTCTTCGTCTTCTTCGTACGCTACATATTACGCTACACTTGTTAAACCAGTCTTTGTGACCTGTATGTAATCTGAACCTAAGAGCGATTGTACGTTGTGCCAGTTATGCACCTACAAGTAGGTCAGCACATCCGATTTCTGCGACGCTTTTTATTTACTAAGGTATCTTCCCTAGACCCCTACCTCAGTCGCATCTAACGACATGCCTTGTAGGTCGCAGTTATTATTCTCTGCTCCCTTGCAGCCCCGACAACACACAGGCGCAACCTCATCATATTCATGGATGGGAGTAGTCAGCGTTCAACCCACCTAACCCGCAACAACAACAATAAAATAACGACAACATATCATGCCCCACAGAAACCGCCTTACATTGCCAGACATACCTCCATCCTAACCTCTACCCTTAAAAGCTGTTTCATTGCTCTATCTACACTCTACATATCGATTTTGGGCTTTTTATGTCATTTTGTTCTAGGATATTTTAGACACCACGCACAAAATTAGCACTATGACACCTGTCACGGCAAAGTACACAAACGATATGAGCTTATATTAAATATGGAAGACTTGTTCTTCACGTGAAAAGCTCCCGCTGCAAATGTATTGTTAAAAGTCATACATGACATTCCCAAATGCAGAAAGAACAGTCTAGTTAATTAATTATCATGTTGATTTGTGGGGATTGCATTTGAATAAATAATTATATACTCCTTGTGTTTTATTATACTCAATGTGCAATTATAAAATTATTGTGGGATGAATTAGGTGCAAGAAATGACCTTCTTGAATAATAAATTGTTTTAGACCATTTCGTCTAAGTTTTACCAATGCCCAAAAGGTGACAAAGATTTTTTTACTTTTCTTTAATCCTGTTTTGCCTCACAGCGTCAGGATAAGAAGAGATTTCTAGAACGGGCTTTTGTGTGTGCTTCATAAATAGTGTTGTTAACCGCCTCTGTTATTTCTGAAGTCTACCTTTTGCGTGGATGTCCTTTTGTTTTGTATCCACTGTATCGGAGTAGCATTGTTCTTTGACGAGCACTTTCTTTCTTTCTTTTCTATTCCTGTTTTACCTCACAGCGTCAGAATAAGAAGATTTTTCTAGAACGGGCATTTGTGAGCACATCAAAGAGTATGTTTTTCGTCGCCTCTGAAGTCCAACTTTTGCGTGGACAGCCTTTTGCTTTGTATCTACTGTACCGAAGTAGCATTGATCTTTGAGGTACACTGTCTGTTGGTAATCTGTTTATGTGGTCGAAACGTTTAATTTGTTGTTTCTTGATGAAGTTCAGTACTGATGTTATACCCACTTATTTTCCTGATGTCTTCGTTTCTAAACCGTACTCTTCTTGATACTCCCGGCAGTCTGTGTAGATAATTCATCTCTGTCGTGACTAGTTTTCTTATATCAAAGACGAGTAACTGTAATTTGCAATGCACGTCATAAGAGCGACACATTTGGGTCGGGTGTGGAGCTGGCTACAACATCGTGTAGTAAAACCTACGTCGATATATCGATAAATATGAAAATATAAACATAAATAATTTACAACCGTCCAAGATAGAGGAAGACTCTGCTGCAGGAAGGTGGGGAACACACTTATCGCAACTCATGCTAAGCCCAAAAAGATGAATGTGTTCACCTCTAGAGTTGGTACCAGGAATGTGTGAACGTTAAATGAACACGGAAAGACTAGACTACACATGTGTCAGCAGAAATAAGTAATCAAAAAGTAGACATCTTAGACGCCCGAGTGGTTACCGGGGTCCAAATTTGGGGTGTAAAGAATAGAACCACTATTACCTGCCACGCATGTCGTAAGAGGCGCTAAGGAGGTTTGGATGAAATCGGATGCACGTGTCCTAAACCTGTAGAAGTCTATGCGTTTAGGGACCTACCAAACCAATGTGCAACGTATACATGTTCTTGGCAAAGATCAAACATTTCACAAAGAATGATTAAAATTGGTCGTAAAGAACGAATGCAAAGAAGAAAAGAAGACATTTAGAAATATGTGACACTCGATGTAAATGAATAGAAAGAATTGAATGAAACACAGTTGAAGTGGTGCCGACCTCAAAATATGAGGGGGAAAAAGAGAATGACATAGCCAAGGAATAGACGTGCTATTGAAAGACGCACATAAAGTCTGTATAGAATCTTCTATATTCTCTTCGTGTCCCGACTGATACAAAGGCTCCCACAAGAGACTTCCACTGTTGCCGTTCTGCTGCCTTTCTACCTACCGTCTCCCACGTCAGGCCACACTCTTTCAACTCTCTCTCCATCGTTCTTTTCCATGTTTCCTTTGGACGTCCAGGCCTTCTCTTCCCATCAGATGTCCATCTGACAGCTGTCTTAGCCAATGTCCCCACTGGTATACGATATACATGTCCAAACCAACTCCATCTTCGTCTCTTAATGCTGGTCTCTAAGGATGCACAGTCTGTTCGTTTCAAGAGCTCCTCATTTGTTATGGTATTTGGCCAGAAAATTTGCAGGATTCTTCTGAAACATTTATTCCTTATAGAATGGGAAACAATAAAACCAAGAACTATATCAGCAACAATCTTCTTCTTCTTCTTTGTGTTCGTTCTTTAGACCAATTTTAATCACTCTTTGTGATATGTTTGATCTTTGCCAAGAACGTTATACGTTGCACATTGGTTGGTAGGCCTCTAAAGACTAGACTTGTACACGTTTAGGACATGTGCATCCGATTTCATCCAAACGTCCTTAGTCGCCTCTTACGACATGCGTGGCAGGTAACAGTGGTTCTATTCTTTACACCCCAAATTTGGGCCCCGGTAACAACTCGGGTGATCAGCAACAATCAAAACAACTCAAAAATAAAATTAAGGTAAACGTCATCCAAAGCTATGCATCATAAAAATTATTAAGAAAATTTAGCACCAGAAGAATTTTATTTACAAAATAGTACCAAAAATAAAAACATCAAATGAAAGGACACGACCATTTTAATGAAAATGAAGATTGGAAGGAGCATATAACTGTATTAGCGTTGAATGGGTCATTGGAAAAATAGGGTCTATGGACTATAAATGAAAAGATCTATGGGAAGATTTCTGTACTTGAAAACAATTGGTGATAGAAGGAAGCAGTGCGGCTCGTGATCATTTTTGTTGGTTGGGCCAGACAGAAATTTTCCGAAAAAATCAAGGTTTCGGTTAATTTATATTTTAATGTATAAAATAATAAATACACGTTACACCTTACTTTTTGTGGAGGACCCTGGCCCAATGGCCCTTAATGACGAGCCGCCACTGGAAGGAAGCATATTTCTACATAAGAAAATGCATATTATAACATGGATATTAGAGATATTTATCATCAAATGCTGTCCCTTCTGGAACTTGGCTCCCATGACAGCATTCCTGAAAAACTCTGTTCTGTGCAAGTTGACCGGCGTCAGCAGCAGTCTTTCTTAGATCGTCAATGACATCCTGCACCCATTGTCTTCTAGATCTTTCTCTCAAAGAGATATTACACTACTCAAAATTGAACTAAAGACTGGGGTTGAGGGTAAGTGATCAAGGGAAAGACAGCTACATAATTGGAAAGGAAACATTAAGAGGTGGACGAAGAACAACTTGGTAGACTGTACCACTATGGCTAGAGACAAGAAGTGTTGGAGATCAAATTCATCCAACTTTCTATGTGGAGATCATTGGTGTCTATACGATAAAGCAATGGAAAATGACTTTGTTGATAAACCAGTTTTTTTTTTTCGAATCTGGTTTTATCTACGTCCGCGTAGTAAATTATCAACTAAAACTTTTTGTATTTATCCCTCTTCCCCCCTGTCATTTCTTTCATCCTTTCTCGTTAATCTTTCCATTAATCTTTACAGTTTTATTTGCATGATGATGGATAAGCAACAACAAGAAAAATACTGCAAGTTTCTGTCAAATACCCCGCTAAGTCTACTACAAGGACATTGGTTTACTATAGACACACTTTTACTGTACTTAAACACCACCACTAACAGTTACATATGACCTATCTCGGGATGATCTTTTAACGCAACTTATTCTTCTTCTGTGTTTGCTATATCATAACCCTATGAGAGTATGCACATTGTGCTGCTATTTTACAGCGGGTTGTCTGTGATATTTGAACCTTGAAGTCCCGCACATCTGTTTTATGCATTTTAGCGTGACTATATCTGACTTATATACCTTTGAAGTTCAGCGATTTCGAACGAGTCTGTTATATCCATTACATATTTTCGAAAGGGCATTTGTTAGTTACCGTTAT
The DNA here is from genome assembly GCA_020796225.1 of Arion vulgaris. Classification (NCBI taxonomy): domain Eukaryota; kingdom Metazoa; phylum Mollusca; class Gastropoda; order Stylommatophora; family Arionidae; genus Arion; species Arion vulgaris. Next base: position 14,782,810 of record CM036757.1, read on the forward strand.
TATATAAGGCTCCGTGAGAGCTGCGAGATAAATATATCAAATATTATGGTCACATTAAGAGATATAACACTCTGATGAAGGGAAGGTGAAAGGCAGGAGAGCAAGGTGAAAGGCAGGAGAGCAAGGCGAAAGGCAGGATAGCAAGGTGAAGTCGGAGATGCAATTAGGAAGGGAACATCAGTTAGTTTAGTTTAGTCGTCGGATCATAATCACTGCACAATCAGACCAATTAACCCATAAGTGCTTGATCTCCTCCTCAGTATGTCTCTTAGCGTGTGGCAACTAACAACACCGGTTCTTTGTTGATTTACTATTCTTATTTAGCTACCAGTATAGTGCTCTTCTCTAGCTACTTCAAATTTGACTAAGTATCTTTGCTGTCTGGTTATTGTGGTAGATTCACCACTATTACTTGAATCATTTACATGTCCTCTCTCTCTTAGGGAATTCAGAATATCAGCCTGGTCCATTGCTCGACCACTTTTTTACAGCAGTCATGCATGCAAGCATATCGTCGCGTTCATTTTCCTTTTTTACAGCAGTCATGCATGCAAGCATATCGTCGCGTTCATTTTCCCTTACACATGCTCTGACACCAAAATAAAACTGAGGGTAACACCAGGAAGTGGACAAGTTTGCCAGAGTACAGTCAGGACATCGGATAAAACTTGATAGAGAACCATTACAGTCAACCTTCGATGCGAAGATTGAACATAGCTGATTGATTTCAAGCTGCCTTTTACCAATTTAGTTGATATTGAGATAATCAAAGTAGCCTAAGACATGGTGAATGAGATGACAGAAGTCAGGTTCAGCGAATCAGAGCTGACTAAGACCGTACTCCCTCTTCAAGAGATAACCTTGATAACAGGCTGGTTTACTAATAATTTGGCTAAGCGAGTAGGGATCGAAGAAGGTAAGTAAACCTTGTCCCAAAAATACCGTGCTGAAAACGATTGTCTCGAACTGAAATGAGCAAATATTCTTCTTTTTCTTCGAACGCTCCATATCGACCACTCTTTGTGATTTGTATATGGTATGAGCCTAAGAGCGATTGTACGCGGTGCTAGTTATGCACCTACAAGTAGGCCAGCACATCCGATTTCTGCGACGCTTTGTATTTACTAGGGTAGCTTCCCTAGACATATACCTCAGTGACCTCTTATAACATGGCTTGTAGGTCCCAATGTTACTATTCTTTGCTCCCCTTGTGAACCCCGGCAACACTCGGGCGAAATGTGCAGATATAACAGACTCGTTGGCAACACTCGGGCGAAATGTGCAGATATAACAGACTCGCTGGCAACACTCGGGCGAAATGTGCAGATATAACAGACTCGCCGGCAACACTCGGGCGAAATGTGCAGATATAACAGACTCGCTGGCAACACTCGGGCGAAATGTGCAGATATAACAGACTCGCTGGCAACACTCGGGCGAAATGTGCAGATATAACAGACTCGCTGGCAACACTCGGGCGAAATGTGCAGATATAACAGACTCGCTGGCAACACTCGGGCGAAATGTGCAGATATAACAGACTCGCTGGCAACACTCGGGCGAAATGTGCAGATATAACAGACTCGCTGGCAACACTCGGGCGAAATGTGCAGATATAACAGACTCGCTGGCAACACTCGGGCGAAATGTGCAGATATAACAGACTCGCTGGCAACACTCGGGCGAAATGTGCAGATATAACAGACTCGCTGGCAACACTCGGGCGAAATGTGCAGATATAACAGACTCGCTGGCAACACTCGGGCGAAATGTGCAGATATAACAGACTCGCTGGCAACACTCGGGCGAAATGTGCAGATATAACAGACTCGCTGGCAACACTCGGGCGAAATGTGCAGATATAACAGACTCGCTGGCAACACTCGGGCGAAATGTGCAGATATAACAGACTCGCTGGCAACACTCGGGCGAAATGTGCAGATATAACAGACTCGCTGGCAACACTCGGGCGAAATGTGCAGATATAACAGACTCGCTGGCAACACTCGGGCGAAATGTGCAGATATAACAGACTCGCTGGCAACACTCGGGCGAAATGTGCAGATATAACAGACTCGCTGGCAACACTCGGGCGAAATGTGCAGATATAACAGACTCGCCGGCAACACTCGGGCGAAATGTGCAGATATAACAGACTCGTTGGCAACACTCGGGCGAAATGCGCAGATATAACAGACTCGCTGGCAACACTCGGGCGAAATGCGCAGATATAACAGACTCGCTGGCAACACTCGGGCGAAATGTGCAGATATAACAGACTCGTTGGCAACACTCGGGCGAAATGTGCAGATATAACAGACTCGTTGGCAACACTCGGGCGAAATTGCAGATATGACAGACTCGCTGGCAACACTCGGGCGAAATGTGCAGATATAACAGACTCGCTGGCAACAATCGGGCGAAATGTGCAGATATAACAGACTCGTTGGCAACACTCGGGCGAAATGTGCAGATATAACAGACTCGCTGGCAACACTCGGGCGAAATGTGCAGATATAACAGACTCGTTGGCAACACTCGGGCGAAATGCGCAGATATAACAGACTCGTTGGCAACACTCGGGCGAAATGCGCAGATATAACAGACTCGTTGGCAACACTCGGGCGAAATGCGCAGATATAACAGACTCGTTGGCAACACTCGGGCGAAATGCGCAGATATAACAGACTCGTTGGCAACACTCGGGCGAAATGCGCAGATATAACAGACTCGTTGGCAACACTCGGGCGAAATGCGCAGATATAACAGACTCGTTGGCAACACTCGGGCGAAATGCGCAGATATAACAGACTCGTTGGCAACACTCGGGCGAAATGCGCAGATATAACAGACTCGTTGGCAACACTCGGGCGAAATGCGCAGATATAACAGACTCGTTGGCAACACTCGGGCGAAATGCGCAGATATAACAGACTCGTTGGCAACACTCGGGCGAAATGCGCAGATATAACAGACTCGTTGGCAACACTCGGGCGAAATGCGCAGATATAACAGACTCGTTGGCAACACTCGGGCGAAATGCGCAGATATAACAGACTCGTTGGCAACACTCGGGCGAAATGCGCAGATATAACAGACTCGTTGGCAACACTCGGGCGAAATGCGCAGATATAACAGACTCGTTGGCAACACTCGGGCGAAATGCGCAGATATAACAGACTCGTTGGCAACACTCGGGCGAAATGCGCAGATATAACAGACTCGTTGGCAACACTCGGGCGAAATGTGCAGATATAACAGACTCGCTGGCAACACTCGGGCGAAATGTGCAGATATAACAGACTCGCTGGCAACACTCGGGCGAAATGTGCAGATATAACAGACTCGTTGGCAACACTCGGGCGAAATGTGCAGATATAACAGACTCGCTGGCAACACTCGGGCGAAATGTGCAGATATAACAGACTCGATGGCAACACTCGGGCGAAATGCGCAGATATAACAGACTCGTTGGCAACACTCGGGCGAAATGCGCAGATATAACAGACTCGTTGGCAACACTCGGGCGAAATGCGCAGATATAACAGACTCGTTGGCAACACTCGGGCGAAATGCGCAGATATAACAGACTCGTTGGCAACACTCGGGCGAAATGCGCAGATATAACAGACTCGTTGGCAACACTCGGGCGAAATGCGCAGATATAACAGACTCGTTGGCAACACTCGGGCGAAATGCGCAGATATAACAGACTCGTTGGCAACACTCGGGCGAAATGCGCAGATATAACAGACTCGTTGGCAACACTCGGGCGAAATGCGCAGATATAACAGACTCGTTGGCAACACTCGGGCGAAATGCGCAGATATAACAGACTCGTTGGCAACACTCGGGCGAAATGCGCAGATATAACAGACTCGTTGGCAACACTCGGGCGAAATGCGCAGATATAACAGACTCGTTGGCAACACTCGGGCGAAATGCGCAGATATAACAGACTCGTTGGCAACACTCGGGCGAAATGTGCAGATATAACAGACTCGCTGGCAACACTCGGGCGAAATGTGCAGATATAACAGACTCGCTGGCAACACTCGGGCGAAATGTGCAGATATAACAGACTCGTTGGCAACACTCGGGCGAAATGTGCAGATATAACAGACTCGCTGGCAACACTCGGGCGAAATGTGCAGATATAACAGACTCGATGGCAACACTCGGGCGAAATGCGCAGATATAACAGACTCGTTGGCAACACTCGGGCGAAATGCGCAGATATAACAGACTCGTTGGCAACACTCGGGCGAAATGCGCAGATATAACAGACTCGTTGGCAACACTCGGGCGAAATGCGCAGATATAACAGACTCGTTGGCAACACTCGGGCGAAATGCGCAGATATAACAGACTCGTTGGCAACACTCGGGCGAAATGCGCAGATATAACAGACTCGTTGTAAACTGACAAAACATAAACCCTTTTCAGGACAAACCAAGAAAAAGCTAATTAGCAGTTCACAAAATTGTACTATTCATAAAGTATGCAGGTACTGATAAATGCATTTTCTTCGTAATTAGTCACATTCACGTGTTCAATGATTGGCTTTTCGGGTAACAATAACTTGATTATGTACGATTATATTGTGCTGTTACAGATTAGCACATTGCATAGTGTGTACACTTTTCGAATCAGTCACAGAATGGTTGTGGGTTTATTCCCCACACCTGACGTTCTACATTTGAGGAAAGGCTTTTCTGCATTTCCTTTCTTTTGTCCTTCTCTGCGGGTTAACTCACGACCGACTCTATAGTAATAGAGAAGGTCGTGGTTAACTGATGATCGGTTTCCAAGCTAGTGCCCGCTCCGTCGCTTGATATGCAGTGGTATTGATGAGATGTCTATCTTTACAATATTCCATCATTCCATCTTTTTCGTGGTCTGCCCCTTCCTCTTGATGATTCAATTTTCAGGTTGTACGCTCTTGCAACTGGTGTATTTAGTTTCATTCTCACCAAGTGGCCAAACTATTTGAGTCTGTTTTTCAATGAATATTACAACAGGTGTTGTTCCGACTGTTCTTCTAATTTCCTCCTGTCTTATATTGTCTCTTCTTGTTTTATTTACCGCTTTCCTCAAGCATCTCGTTTCACATGTGGTAATTTTTCCCTTCGTGATCGATCTCGATCTCTCTCTCGCGGTCGTTCTTTTATGGCCGTTTTTATCGTTCTAATTGTGATATATAAACAGCCTAACATAAAGAACGGGTGTACGTTCACAATCTTCAGTAACATTTGTAGCTCTGGTGCTTATACTTCGGTGATGTGTTCGGTTTCAATCAGCGTTTACTGGGTTCGCTCTCCGTCAGCCTTTGACTGTCCCTAGCCAACCTGCTAGGCAGCAGGTTGCCTATTTTCTTTTAGGGTAGCGACTCTTAGACGACCTACCCTCCCGGGCTGTTCCTTGGTGATCTTTTGTCAGTGCCCAAGTTTGGCACTGGTAGCTAGTGTTAGTATGAAGATTGTATTTATAATATATCTTTTGTTTCTTCTGCATACTTGGGAATAAAAATCTGAAGTGACAGTTACTTCATACCCTACAGTCTGCATACTTGGGAATAAAAATGTGAAGTGACAGTTACTTCATACCCTACAGTCTGCATAAACTAGGTCCCATTTTTATTTACTGTGCTTCTTCTTCTTCTTTGTGCGTTCAGCCGCTATGAATTCAAGAGTAGTCAGTGCAACTGGTATGGCGCTTCTGACTTATTTTTGTGTGAAGGCATGTTTTCCTTTTATCAGTGACCCCGATATTCTTCTTCTCCTTCGTTCTCACTAGATTGGGATTTCGGATTCTCTAATAAAGGTAGCCGTCTGCCTCAGATTATCAGCCACGTCATACAGTTTGTATAGGACGCTAGTGTAAGTGGGCCACCTCTTTCTTCTCAAGTCTGCTTACTGGGGCAGTTCTGTAGGATATAATTCCTATGATTTCTGCTTCCCGTTTGTGCTGACCTCTCCCGCAGTAAGTTTTGGTCACCCTCGTGATGGTAGGTCTCACATTCTTACTGAGTGACTAAATCTCAGAGGCAGATTGGTGACCGTAGAATCCGTTATCCCATTCCTCATTGTGAGGGTCGTTGCACCATGTTATGCGCCTTACGGCCTGTTGCATCCGTTTTCTGCAAGCATTTGTTTCCGTTAGCATTCCTAACCCCAATATAAAGATGCCTACTCCAACTACAGATGTGTTTATTGTGCTGATACCATTATTAGTGAGTGCTGGCATACTTGGGTATTGTGAGATCTTTTAGCAAGGAAGCGAACTGGTCACCGCACATTCAAATGCTAAGATCAAGTAATGTAAGATCTCACACATCCTATCTCTATGGACTGTCCTCTCCTGGGTGAGCTGAGAAGCAACATGTGGCCCCACCCAGTTGACCTGAAAACTAAGCTTTGGGGAACCTAACAGACCTGAAGCTGACTACATAGTTGTTTGTGGTCCACAGTATATTAAGCGCATGACCAGAGATCGCTGAAGAAGAAGAATATCTATATGGTATTATAGAGGGTGTTCAAGATAATTGCAGCCCCATTGACAAATCGAAAGTTGCCAGATAACCTATCGCGCTGTGTTTATTTACTATTTAAACCGGTTCTGACTAGCTCGTCCTACGTCACATTTGTTCATCGCCCCTTCCCGCACTATAATGACACACCATCACACAACCTTGACCTATACTACGTCATAACTGAACCTTCTCAATTCCATACATATATGCCAGATTAGCTCCATTCATAGGCTGCTTTTAAGTTGAACACCCTGTATAAAACTGTATTACTTTTACTGGTTAGTATATCGCCTGTGTGGTGCCGGGACCGATATTTCCTGCCTCTCTCAGCAAAGTTCGTTTCAGGGTCTCCTTAGGTCGACCTCTCTTTCTTGAACCCTTTGCATTCCACTTCAATGCCTGCTTTGATATTCGTTGATCATTTCTCCTCAAGGTGTGCCCAACATATCTCCATCTTCTCTTTCTTATAACAGTTGTCACTAGTGGTTGACCAGACATGTCTCTGATTTCATCACTTCTCCTGAATTCGTTCCATTTTATATTCATTATTTTTCGCAGACATCTATTTTCAAATGCATTCAACTTGCTTTCTATATCTTTAGTAAATAAAAAGCATCGGATGTACTGACCTACTTGTAGGTGCATAAATGGTAGAACATACAATCGCTCTTAAGCTCAGATCTCATACAAATCACACAGAGTGGTTAACAAGTGATCGATAGGTAACGTTCGTAGTAGACGAAGAAGACTGGTTAGCATAAAAGTCTTATTACAAGAAATACAAGAAACCTAATCAACACATCAAACTGTTTGACTTATTTCTCCCCGCTCCTAGTGGAGCATAGGATATCAACAGTTGTTCGCCACTTTTCTCGGTCTCTGGCTGTTCTCTTTATGGTCTCCCAGGACAATTGAGCACTCTTCAGTTCCTCAAGAAGACTTCGTCTCCAGTTCTGTTTAGGTGTCCTCTTTTCGTTTTCCTTGCGGGTTCTACTCAAGTGCTTGTCTAGTGACACTCTGTCTTCCGTATGGTATTTCCGACCCATCGCCAAGACCCCACATATGTGCACATTTTTCAGAGCATGTGATAATTTCCAGTTTCACAAACAGTTTTTAAATCCCGTGTGTTGGGGGAAGGGTGATAGCGATAAGAGGTCGGTACACTTTTCAAATAAATTTTGTGGTGGTAAAATATAATTGAATCTGGGATGCCTCCCCCATACCAAAAAAATGTATTACTGTCACTAAAATAGGAAATGTTCTGGTCTCTTGACCATCCATCACAAACGACGCAATACTTTAGCCTAACAAACTTATTTGGCAACGCCATCAATAATGCAAGCGACAATGAATTGGTCGATCTGCATGTCACTAAGGACTCCATAAGAAGTGAGACAAGCGTGCTGGCAACTTTCACAACTTAATTTCGTCTCCTATGAGAAAAGTTACACGAAACAATTTCCTCTTAGAGAAAGTGACACTGCAAATTTCGTCTCATAAAGTTAACTGCAAATTTCGTCTTTCTCATAAAAGTTGTTACACTGCAAATTTCGTCTCTCTCATAAAAGTTACACTGCAAAATTTCGTCTCTCTCATAAAAGTTACACTGCAAATTTCGTCTCTCTCATAAAAGTTACACTGCAAAATTTCGTCTCTATCATAAAAGTTAAAGTTAATTGCATATCCTTTACAGGACTTTGCGAATCAACCCAGCTTTTAACGCTGTTTGTGATTTTTCTAGGCATTATTACGTTCAGTAGTTTGCCATTGCTTTCTGAACGGGTGGTGCCATCGTCCTTTTGTTAAAATCCACGCAAACAATATGCAACCAAACTTTCCGCAGCGTGATTCGAACTCAGAACGTCGGGGTTAATAGACCGAGTCACTAACCCTAGGCCACAGACGCCACCATCATAAAAGTTACACTGCAAAATTTCGTCTCTATCATAAAAGTTACACTGCAAAATTTCGTCCCTATCATCAAGTTACACTGTCGAATGTCGTCTTTTATGAGAAAAGCCACAATGCAGAATTTCGTCTTCTATGAGAAAAGTAACAATGCAGAATTTCGCCTTCTTTGAGGAAAGTTAAACGGCAGAATTTCGTCTTCTATGAGAAAAGTTAAACGGCAGAATTTCGTCTTCTATGAGAAAGTTGAACGGCAGAATTTCGTCTTCTATAAGAAGAGTTGAACGGCAGAATTTCGTCTTCTATGAGAAAAGTTAAACGGCAGAATTTCGTCTTCTATGAGAAAAGTTAAACGGCAGAATGTCGTCTTCTATAAGAAGAGTTGAACGGCAGAATTTCGTCTTCTATAAGAAGAGTTAAACGGCAGAATGTCGTCTTCTATGAGAAAAGTAACAATGCAAAATTTCGTCTTCTATGAGAAAAGTTTCACGGCAAAATTTCGTCTCTATGGGAAAAATTACACGGTAATACGTTTTACAATCTATGAGAAAAATATAATAGCACGTTCTTACAGCCGCCATTTGATCGCTTCACAGCTCTTTTATGATATGTATTAAATTAAATGGAATTTCCATTTCTTCCATTATTTTTCACGATTCCTGATTTGTTATACAATCAAGTGCCGATGGATAGTCAATAAAGCATAAGTATAGATCTGCATTATACTCTCTAGTCTTTTCTATGATTGTTCTCATGTTAAATATGGGGTCACGTGTACCTCTGTTACGTCTAACTCTAGCGTGTGTTATATAGATGTTTTCTTCCATTTTCCATCAGTCTTCCCATGATTATTTTTAGTAAGATTTTACTAATGTGGCTAAGCAACGTGATTGTTGTATAGCAGCGTTTCCCAAAGTGGGCGGTACACCCACAGTGGGCGCTGAAGCGTTCTGGGGGAGAGATAATGGGTTAGAAGAATTTCCGGGGTGTTCAGGCGATTAGTGGTCAGTGGTTCCGGTTTACAAATGGCGCTGAGCGAACGTATCGGTTAGCGTCAGCAATAAATTTTGATCACTTCATCTCGCTTCCGTGGCCTGGATTACTACTTTTCATTAATTTGACGCAGGATATATTGTGTTATTCATGGATATGTTTTGTGGTGTAGTTAAGCGACTCAGAAGTACGATGGTGACCGATCAGAATTGCGATCGCTACCGACACGCCGCTTTCGCTATGTGTTAAATACGGCGGTCCGGGGTAGGCAGAGCCCTTAAGCCGAGAAAGGCAATCTGCCTATGGTAGGAGGATCCCAGAAATGAAACCTCAACCGTCGAAGTCGGAAGATGCATGCCCAAGCGGCACGGGAATAAAAACGCGCATCTACGCACTACAACCGAAGCTATGCAACCAACACTACTCCGGTACGGTGTCATATTTACAGGTCGAAACCAGGCAGGCTCAACACCGGAACCCCATTCTCCAAACACAACAGCAAACACAATTCCTCACACTCTCAGACCAAGAGAAGACTGAGTAAACACACGGGTCAAGATTTGAAAATAATGCAGTGGAACGCGGAAGGCGTTAGAAACAAAAAATAGAGCTGCAAAACTTTCTGAAGGAGCACGCCATCGATGTGTGCTGCATCCAAGAAACACATCTTACCAGCACGCACAGATTCTCCATTAGAGGCTACGAAATCTTCCGGCAAGACAGGGAAGACCGACCCAAGAGGGGAGTCATGACGGCCGTCAAAAACAGGTTCTCAGCCTGGGAAAGCACCGCTCTCCCAATCCACCGATACAGAAGCGATAACCATCTGCATAAAAACCAACGACAAGGAAATTACAATTTGCAACATATATTCACCACCAAACAAATTTATCCAATTAAACAACATACAACCAAACACAGAAAACTGGATAATAGTTGGAGATTTCAACAGCCATTCTCCAAGCTGGGGTACTCTGACCTAAATGTAAAAGGAGAGGAAGTAGAAGACTTCATCATCAACAACAGTCTTGTTCTGCTAAACAAACCTGGTGACCCACACTCATACTACTCCCGACCTTGGAGAACAACCAGCAACCCAGACCTAGCAATAGCGACTGAAGATGTTGAAAAATTCACAAGTCGAAGTGTGTGCAATCAACTAGGGGCAGTGACCATAAACCCATAATAATCTCCATGAAGGGACAGAGGAACACCCCAAAGGGAACACTCACCCCCCAGCTGGAACTTTAAGAAAGCAAATTGGAATATCTTCACCTCACACCTAGAAGAAGCCATTAAGAACATGAAAATTAAAAAATAGCCCTAAACCGCAAACTCCAAACATTCAACAACTGGGTTCTAGATGCAGCAAAAATAAGTATACCAAGAGGAAGAAGGGAAGACTACTGACCCTATTGGTCCCCTAAACTGGAAGAGCTTCACGCTGAACTCAGCATACAAAGAGAAAACATGGAAGCAGACCCCACAGACGAAAATGTTACCCTACACAACAAGACAAAGGCTATATTTACCAAAGAAAAGAAGAAAAGCATGAGAGACAGCTGGCATGAAAAACTGCCTCCTTAAATCTAGAGAAAGACACTAAAAACTATGGAACCTCACAAAACCCTAAATGGTGACAGGACAGAATCGACCAAAACTGTGCTACACACAGACACAGGATTTGTCACCGGCAGAGCAGCAGCAGACCTATTAGCTAGAACCTATAAATTAGAAAGTCAGGTCCAAATTCAACAGGCAAGAAAAGAGGAAGTCAAAACCAGTCAAAACAACTGTTGAATAGTCTTGACTCTACAATTCCAACAGACAGCATGACAGCTACGTCTCCTGCAGGAGCTAGAAGACCAAATAAAAAAGCTAAAGGAGAAAAAGGCACCTGGAGCGGATGGAATTACCAATGAATTCCTAAAACACCTTGGTCCTCTTGGCAAAAGGTTTCTCCTCAGCATTTACAACCAGAGCTGGAAAACAGGTCAAGTTCCATCAACCTGGAAGGAGGCACACATCTACCCCATCTTGAAACCAGGCAAGGACAAAAATGACCCAAAGAGCTATAGACCCATCAGCCTTCTCAGTTGTGCAGGGAAATTGATGGAGAGGTTAGTAAACAGGAGACTGACATGGTACCTAGAAACAAACTCATTGCTCACCCCGCCCAGACCGGATACAGACAAAACAGAAGCACAGAGGATCAACTGGCTTACATCACCCAGGACATTGAAAACGCCTTCCAGGAAAGAAAGAAAGTAACAGCCATTTTTTGGACCCTCCCGGGCATTTGATACGGTATGGCACGATGGCCTAATGCTGAAAGTCCTACAAACAGGAGTCTCCCACAACATGTTCTCCTGGATCAGAAACCTCATCTCCCAACGTACAGCCAGAGTAAAAATAGACAACCACCTCAGCAAGATGCAAAAATGAAGGAAGGAGTTCCACAGGGCAGTGTGATAGCACCAAAGCTATTCCTAATATACATAAATGACATCACCAAATGCTGCCTCCAGAAGGTCTCAAACAGCCTACATGCAGACGACTTCGCAATCTGGACAGCTGCAGAACACACTCAAAAACATCATATTTACTACAAAAACAGTGGAAAAAGTGGAGAACTGGACAAAAAGCTGGGGCCTCAAAATTAACCACACAAAAACCACAGCAACTGTTTTTCCCTCTCCCCACACAAGGAAAAAGTATCCATCAATTTAGAAAACGAAACAATACCCCAAACAGATACACCCACCTTCCTTGGAATAACCTAGACAGCAGACTTACCTGGAAGCCAAACATAGACAAAATTCAAAGAAAAGCCATACAAAGACTTGCTGTGATGAAGAAACTAGCTGGCACGTCCTGGGCGCAAATTCAAAAATATTAAAGCAGGTCTACACGGGAGCAGTCAGACCCATCATGGAATATGGCTCCAGCTCTTGGACAACAGCAGCCAAAACAAACACACACAAACTAGACAAGGTACAAAACATGGGCTAAGAATAACTCTGGGAGCAATGAAAAGCAGTCCTATCGTAGAAATGGAAAAACCGCAGACATAGAGCCTCTAGAACTCCTCAGAAAATTTAAAACACTCACCCAGTTTGAAAAACTAAAACAGCTAAAAGAACACCCTCTACACACAAAATTCAAGAGAAAACAAAAACAGACTTGCAAGGAAAAGGCCCAACCATCTGGCCAGAGAATTTCATATGCAACATACAGACATCCTAGAAACTGACCCAGAAATGTGGGAACCCATAATACCAGAGCCATGGACATGCTACCAAAACACGGCCCAAATACACCTAGAAGTCTCAGGAATAATCTCCAAAAAATACAAACAGAGACAGAGCAAAGAGCCATTTCACTCCAAATGCTACGAGAGCAATATCCCACCAGCACATGGACACATGTGTTCACAGATGGCTCAGCTACAGATGCTACCAGAAAGGGAGGCAGCGGAATCTACATCACTCACCCCCAAGGAAACACAGAAACACACTCTCTGGCAGCAGGAGAAACATGCACCAACTTTAGAGCAGAGGCAACAGCCCTTCTTGCAGCCATACAGATTCTCAACGACCAGCAAGTGTCAGCAAAAATATTGCAGTCTTTAGCGATTCAAGATCCGTTCTCCAGGCTATCTCAAGTCCCAGACAAGACAAGCTCATTCAGGACATACGGCAAAATATCAGCTTGCTGTCAAAAAATCGAACTGGTCTTACAGTGGATACCAGCTCACTGTGGCATACCAGGAAACGAAAAGGCTGACAAACTCGCAAAGGCTGGGGGGAGCCTAACACAGCACCACCCAACACAAAGTTTTACAGAAGCAAAGACTCTCCTGAAACAATCCAGGAAAATGATCTGGAGAAAAACAAATGGAGGATACAGGCCAGAGCACGACAGTATAAATACACTAAACAGAAAAGCACAGACCACAATCTTCAGACTTAGAACGGGACACTGCAGTCTCAGAGCACACCTCCACAGAATGGGTCTCAGGGACTCGGCGGCCTGCACCTGTGGAGCACCAAAGCAGTCCCCAGAGCACATCCTGCAAGACTGCCCTATTCTGAGTAGTGAGAGATTGGAGATCTAGCCAACAGAAACAACACTACAAGACAAACTATAGGGAACCGGTGAAGACCTCGAGCGCACCGCCCTGTTTATGACACATACCGGAGTAGTCGCATAGAAAAAGTTGAACGCAGAAGAAAAAGGAGTGGTCAGTGGCTCTTAAAGAAGAAATTAATAATAAATATTTTAAAATAAATTATTTTCGTGATTTGCGATTGAATAATCATATAAAATTTGAATTCTGCATTTTAATTCATCTTATGCCCGTCTTACACAAACCATTTTTTCATCAATTTTCTGTTTCATATAATCATTTGAAAATTGACCATATATTACGTTAATGTATATCAATTTTCGATGTCAAGAAAAATAGAGCATGTATATATGTGGGAGGGAGGGCGTTGGTAAACTTTATAATGTGGAGGCGTTAAAAAGTTTGTTTATGTTGTGCAAAGTGGGCGGTGGGCCGAAAAGTTTCAAAATCATATTCTATAGTAACTTGGTATTTTCCCTTTTTTATGTATTAAGATTAATAGTAACCTTTTCTTTCCCCTTTGGCTATATTGCTTTTTCCCTATACTTTTTTAATCATTCTATCTATATATATCCTCTTCGTGTTCGATTGACACATAAGGCTTCTAAGAGACTTCCACTGTTGTCGTTCTGTTGCCTTCTACCAACCGTCTCCACGTCAGGTCACCTCCTTCAACTCTCTCTCTCCATCGTTCTTCTCCATGTTTCCTTTGGACGTCCAGGCCTTCTCTTCCCATCCGCTGTCCATCTATGAGCTGTCCTAGCCAATGCCCCCACTGGCATTCAACATACATGTCCAAACCACCTCCATCTTTGTCTCTTAATGATGGTCTCAGGATGACATATTGTTTACATATTGCTAGGTGTATATTTTTTCTCCTAGTTTATCGTGTTACTTTTTTACATTTATCCTCACAATCTTTCTCTTTTCTGTGTAATTTTAAACACACCTGTGTTGACCATTCATCTAGTATATTTATTTTGTCTTGAATCACCTTAAATTGATATAAGCGTAAAATCAGTTCAGTTTAGAATATCTTCTTTGCACCCCGGACACGTAGGTGCTCCGATCTCTTTCGTAATATCTCCAACAGCGTCTAGCTACTAACCGTACCAGTTCGATATTGATGGATGACATATACAACGCATATGCCTATTGTGCTGTTCTTTTCTGGCCACTTCAATCTTCAATCCAAACTCTTGCAATCTAGCAGTTGATGTGGGTTGTTTTTTAAAATGAAAATCCCCCGAGTGGTTACGGGGTCCAAATTTGTGGTGTAAAGAATAGAACCACTGTTACCTGCCGCCACGCATGTCGTAAGAGGCGACTAAGGAGGTTTGGCTGAAATCGGATGCACATGTTCGCTAGGTAATGCTAACCCGAAACAAATGCTTGCAGAAACGGATGCACCAGGCCGTAAGGCGAAAAACATGGTGCAACGACCCACAATGAGGAATGGGATAACGGATTCTAGGTCGCCAATCTGCCTCAAGATTTAGCCACGCACTAAGAATGTCAGACCACCATCACGGGGGTGGCCAAACTTACTGCGGGAAGCGGTCGGCACAAACGTGGAAGCATAAATCATAGGAATTATATCCTACAGAACTGCCCCCAGTATGCAGACTTTAGAAGAAAGAGGTGGCCCAATTACACCAGCGTCCAAGACAAACTGTATGGCGTTGCTGATAATCTGAGGCAGACGGCTGCCTTTATTAGATAATTTGAAATCCCAATCTAGTGAGAACGCAGAAGAAGAAGAAGAAATGAAAATCCTCTTTGCGGTCACATTCTATTGGGTCGTTCAGAATGTCAGCTCTGTGCATAAAGTATGAAGTGTAAAATGTAAAGTTTGTCACAACAAGAAATTTTCGATGAAAATATGCGATGAAGTAGGGAATAGAACTACTTCGAACGTTTCATATCGACCACTTGTTAAACCACTCTTTGTGATGTGTATGTGATCTGAGCCTAAGAGCGATTGTACTTTGTGCCAGTTATGCGTCTACAAGTATGCCAGCACATTCGACATGCCTTGTAAGTAGCAGTATTACTGTTCTTTGCGCCCCTTTAGAGCCATGGCAACACAAGATGAAGTGGGGAATAGAACATCAGGTCCACCAGACAAACGATGACACTCTGTCCAGCAGAACAAAAACAAAGAGTAATTTTCAGATACGACACATGTCAAAACAGACCGAAATACCTTCAATTTGTAATAGTTTCGGTCCTTTTTATATATTAGTTTTCGGTCCTTTTTATATAATTGTTTCAGTTTCTTGTTATATAGTAGGTGGGCTTGATTATATTATCGCATTTACGATGATGGTAAACGATAGTTACTCCATTTATCCAGTAGTCAGTTAGTCCTTCATTTTGTTTGTAGTCAATTAATCCTTCTTGTCATTTGTAGTCAGTTAGTCCTTCATTTTTTTTGTAGTCAATTAATCCTTCTTGTTATTTGTAGTCAGTTAGTCCTTCATTTTGTTTGTTGTCAATTAATCCTTATTGTCATTTGTAGTCAGTTAGTCCTTCATTTTGTTTGTAGTCAATTAATCCTTCTTGTCATTTGTAGTCAGTTAGTCCTTCATTTTGTTTGTAGTCAATTAATCCTTCTTGTCATTTGTAGTCAGTTAGTCCTTCATTTTGTTTGTAGTCAATTAATCCTTCTTGTTATTTGTAGTCAGTTAGTCCATTTTGTTTGTAGTCAATTAATCCTTCTTGTTATTTGTAGTCAGTTAGTCCTTCATTTTGTTTGTAGTCAATTAATCCTTCTTGTCATTTTTAGTCAGTTAGTCCTTCATTTTGTTTGTAGTCAATTAATCCTTCTTGTCATTTGTAGTCAGTTAGTCCTTCATTTTGTTTGTAGTCAATTAATCCTTCATTTTGTTTGTAGTCAATTAATCCTTCTTGTCATTTGTAGTCAGTTAGTCCTTCATTTTGTTTGTAGTCAATTAATCCTTCTTGTCATTTGTAGTCAGTTAGTCCTTCATTTTGTTTGTAGTCAATTAATCCTTCTTGTCATTTGTAGTCAGTTAGTCCTTCATTTTGTTTGTAGTCAATTAATCCTTCTTGTCATTTGTAGTCAGTTAGTTCTTTATTTTGTTTGTAGCCAATTAATCCTTCTTGTCATTTGTAGTCAGTTAGTCCTTCATTTTGTTTGTAGTCAATTAATCCTTCTTGTCATTTGTAGTCAGTTAGTCCTTTATTTTGTTTGTAGTCAATTAATCCTTCTTGTCATTTGTAGTCAGTTAGTCCTTCATTTTGTTTGTAGTCAATTAATCCTTCTTGTCATTTGTAGTCAGTTAGTTCTTTATTTTGTTTGTAGCCAATTAATCCTTCTTGTCATTTGTAGTCAGTTAGTTCTTTATTTTGTTTGTAGTCAATTAATCCTTCTTGTCATTTGTAGTCAGTTAGTCCTTCATTTTGTTTGTAGTCAATTAATCCTTCTTGTCATTTGTAGTCAGTTAGTCCTTCATTTTGTTTGTAGTCAATTAATCCTTCTTGTCATTTGTAGTCAGTTAGTCCTTCATTTTGTTTGTAGTCAATTAATCCTTCTTGTCATTTGTAGTCAGTTAGTCCTTCATTTTGTTTGTAGTCAATTAATTCTTCTTGTTATTTGTAGTCAGTTAGTCCTTCATTTTGTTTGTAGTCAATTAATCCTTCTTGTCATTTGTAGTCAGTTAGTCCTTCATTTTGTTTGTAGTCAATTAATCCTTCTTGTCATTTGTAGTCAGTTAGTCCTTCATTTTGTTTGTAGTCAATTAATTCTTCTTGTTATTTGTAGTCAGTTAGTCCTTCATTTTGTTTGTAGTCAATTAATCCTTCTTGTCATTTGTAGTCAGTTAGTTCTTTATTTTGTTTGTAGTCAATTAATTCTTCTTGTTATTTGTAGTCAGTTAGTCCTTCATTTTCGTACAGTCCTTTCCTTTATATGTTTTCTCTTTCACGTTCTTGCATAGATGGTATTCATGTGGAGGTAGTCAGTTGATGGTATTCATGTGGAGGTAGTCAGTTGATGGTATTCATGTGGAGGTAGTCAGTTGATGGTATTCATGTGGAGGTAGTCAGTTGATGGTATTCTTATATACTTATAATAATAGTGAACATCCTCAAGACATTTCGTAATATAGTGAACAACCATGATCTTGTTTAATTTATATATATTTATTTGATGATGTTGTATATGTGTCAACAACACACAAAACACGTCCTCACTCGCTCAATGTTATTGTTCGTCTCCTTAGGTTTTCTAACGTTGCTACGCAGTCACTACACAATTCTACGTCAACTGGTTTCACTACGTAAATGTCTTGTTCTAGTGTTGCTATCTGCTATTAACGTGCAGATTTGGTGCGCAAACACCACAGTCAACTAATTTCATATCTATCAACCTATCTATCTAAACTACCTGTCTGGCCTGCTGGCTACCACCTGGGGTTGAGGGACTGGCTGCATGCCTTCTACAAGCTAAATATAGGTAATGCTGCTGAGTGTGATGTGGCACTACCGAAATGACTTCTGGACATCTTTTACGAAGATGTCCAACGTAAGAGGGGCAGATAAGCATGTTTTTATGTCAACAGTGCCGTTGCAGGACAAGTTCTTTGGAGACTATAGAAACATGAAGTTAAACACTGCGTTCATTGAACATATTCAATCTGATATCTGAGTGAGTGAATAGGAAGAAATCCCCAACAATAACCAACAATCTGTACAGCATTGCACAAAGGTTACCAAAAACACGTAATTTCCATTAACTTTGCATTGTCTGGAAAAGAGTGATCAGCTCGTAAGCTTTATAGTCTTCAACAACCACATATAACTGTGAAGTGTCAGATATCCTTCTTCTTGCGTTCTCCCACTATAAATTCATAGGGTAGTCACGGCGCCTGGTATGCTGCTTCTGACTGGTTTTTGTGTGGATGCCTGCTTTCCTTATTATCAGTGCCCCCACGCGCCATATATGCCTGCCTTCTCCGAGGTAAGTGTCAGATATATCATTAAATATCAGGACTACATTTTTTTTAATCCTCATATTGTTGTAATAATAAAACAGACTGAAATACGCTAAAGATCATGCATGACATGTGTAAGATTATAAAGTAAAATAGCGGGGAATAAACAGAAATGTGAAAATATCACAATGGACAAAAACTAGAGCTATTAAAAGAAACGAGGACGACAACTTTCCAAACTCAGAAATGACGTGCAGACGAATTGTCATTTTTGTTTCTGTTACAAAGAAGTATGCATCTCCACACAGCATGCGTCTGGCTGGTTCATTTATAACGGCGAAGATGCCGTCACATTCAATCACAGTCCCGTCATGCAATTACGTCATGGCAACACATGAATCAATGGAGTAATTAGCTGATCAATCGGTCATGGAATCACTCCAAATATCTCAAAGAAATGTTGCAGACTTCGCAATACTGTCTAATGCAATTCCGCTTTTCTATCTGTCTGTTTGTTACTTTATACGTCCGTTTGTTGTGAAGTATTTTGTTTTCTTCAGAATCTACATTGTAAATTAACATTTTATACAAAACGCAGCCGCGAGAGACGAGCTATGAATAGAACAAGCTTCTCACAATGGTGCTATAAATAACCAACGATCGGCTGTACACAATTTGACATATAAGCTTGATGCAAACTACGCGCTACAATGACACTAACTGCGTCACAGCTCATACAAGGAAGAATGTTTGCTAGGGAAAAATCTTCCACAGCAGAAGAATTATATATATATATATATATGTACAAGTCAGAAGATAGAGGTTGATGAGTTGGTGATGGGTGGGTATATATATATTGAGGCATGTAGATAGGTAACTATTGGATTCTCGAAAGGAGTTACTTATTTTCATGTTTGTTGGCCTACACGCTCTGATATACCAATAAAAGGTTCGCCTTAGGTTGAAAGGTGCCTCGGCTAAAGAGGCTTTAATCCTACTTAACGAACAAATAACAATAGGTAACTATCTTTTAACAAATTAAACTTCTGTTACTGCCAGTAATACCGCTTTTAGGTCGGTGTAGGACAGGAGGGACATGAACCTGTGGAATTTAATGGCCGCATGGCTAGTGTAGTCGTCACGAAACTGTTCAGGTTAGGATGTTTTTAATGCCTACAGAATGCCCTCGACAGAAAAAATCCTTGGCCTTACCGTGGATTAAACCCGGGTCTCCCGCATGGGAGACGTGCTCTAATCAATTCGGTCAGATACTCCACACAATGGTAGGTATCTATATGAATACAAACACAGGCAAATGTATACATATTATATTCAGCAGACAACCGATTATCAGACTTTCTCGCAACATGGAGGTGGGAGGGGTGTGTAAGTGTATGTTATATATTTTTTTCAGATCCAGAAGCACTTGAGCTTTCAGCTCTTCGGCTCGGTGCCATGGACATCGTAACTCTTCGGTTCGGTGCCACGAACACCGTAAATCTGGAGAACCTGTGGCTTTTCTGCAAGCCCGCGGAATTGAACCCGCACTCACAGGGAGCTTGTTACCCGTCGTCCAACGCGCTACAAACACGATGGGCAGGCGGGCTGTATGTTATATAAGAATAGTCATAGAATAACCCATATTGTTGCGATTATAGTGAGTTTGTTTTAAAACAGTAGCTTTTGATGTTATTAACTTCAGGTTACTCCTTTCTTGGGCACAAGTCAGCACTGACAAGCAAGATCTGGCACCATGCTACAGTATAACTCAGTAGATGTTGCACTATAAAGTGTGGTTTAATGTTATAGTATCAGTAATCCATCTGTACAAATATGTGTCCTACTGAACAATATTCCGCTCAGGTTATATGTGTTTGGATTAGTGATGACAACACAAATGTCGGGGGTCTCTGTGGCTAAGTGGTTACGCCCCTGCCTTGCTAGTCGAAGGTATGGGTTCCAATCCGGACCGCTCAGTTCTGTTCACGAGTGCATTTTTTTCCAGAGACCCCTAGGATGTTTGCCGGAGCTATATTGTGCTTTACTTTGCTGAGAGAGGCAGGAAATATCGGTCTCAGTTCCATGAGGAGATTGACGAGTTGCCCAGGATAGAGCGGTATGGAGAAATTACTTGCAGGCCCTATGTAACGTATAACGGTACGAGAGGAATTATTATTATTATTATATTGTGCTTTGCGCAATACTCTCGCTAGGTGGCGTGCATTTCTGAGGAGAGAAACCGAACCATATGGGGTAAAACCAGGTGCAATGAAGTCAATCTTTTGGTTTTAAACCCCCTTTTAACTTTTAAAACACAAATCTATTAAAATGACTTTTGTTACAGAAACTGCAATGAAAAAAACTTACGTGTTATGAACAATTTCTGCAATATGATTCATTAGAAACGTTGATTTGAAATACTAGTAATTATTTTAATAATACGTTGCTGATCTATATTCCATTGGGAACGGAAGAATAACAGGAGAGAGAGAAAGAGAAGAGAGAGAGAGAGAGAGAGAAGAGAGAGAGACAGAGAGAAAGAGAGAGAAATACATTTCTTATAACAAAATTTTACAATGTAGTAAATAGTCATTTATGTATCTATCCATATTATATAAAAATCCTGCAAAAAATGTTTCACTATCTTCAAAATTAAGTCTGAGACCCAGGCCGGTGCTACAGGGGTTCGTGCACTGTGGTTAAGTTCTTCCTGTGTGAAAAAAGAGATCAGAGCACACATGGTTATTCATCGAAGTGCAATGATGATGGTCATATCAAACAATAAATCAATCTAGCTATATTACAGTGTTCTTGTGTTATGATAAAATGTAATCATCATCACCATCAGGAGCCGTGCCGGCTGGAGTAGGCGATCATGGGTCTCCACAAATCTCTGTTTTTGGTGTTTGCTATCATCTCAGATGTTGACGCTCTACCGTGCCATAAAGTCAGGCTATCCTAAATTGTCTCTGTATTTCTCCGTCTCGTCTACCCTCGATTTTACCAGTTGTCACAATGTGTTCTATTGTAATACCAATATATAATAGCAAAACTAATAACAAAATTGACCAAATATGTGAATCTCCATACAAACGCAATTATAAACAACCTGAGTGTGATTGGATAATCACAATGTTCTTCTTTGATTGGATAATCACAAGGTATGGACATTCCGGAACAGAATTTCTTTTTAAAAAATATGAAGTGTGTAATATTGACACTGGAGAAATCAAAATAAAATGTTACCAATTGTTTAATCATTACTTTTCAATTTAATCAAGTGTTACATCCAAATTTGAAACAAAATACTAAAATATATCTTGTTATAGAGTGCTAATTTGTTAAGTGACGGATCAATGTTTTGGCGAGCTATGAATGCAGGCGTAATGATGCGGACTAATATTACGTTTCTGACTGGTTTTTGCGTGAAAGCTTGCTTTCCTTATAGTCAATGTCCCTCGTCCTTCAGGCGAGCCTTACAGCGACTTGAGGTGCTTGTAATTTAGATCCCACGTAAAGGATCAGGTGTTTTTTTTTTAATTCAACTGCGTACTGTTTGCACACCGAGATTATTTTTTGGGCCAAGCTGGACTCAACACAGGAATCTCAAAGGCAGGTGGTCACTAGTGTGGCGTGTTATCAACTTCGCTATAGGCGACCCCAATCGATCTCTCTCTCTCTCTCTCGCGCGCGCGCGCGCCAGTGACGCCCCTGACGCTTAATGCAACAACAAATGCACCCCATTCCTCTCTATTTTTGACCCTCTTCTGTATTGTGTTCCAGCTGTTATTAATTTCTTTCAGTTCTTGTTCTCTGTACTGTTATAGTTAGTGAACTCGATTATTATACTAATTTACCAGTGAGCCCTGATCTCAATGTGAGACTTAGTTCCTAGCCTTATCGGAGACGGACGATAAAACGTTGGCTCAGTGTTTAAGATGAACTCCTAAAAGTACTCCTGACAACTACAAATTGATACGGCTGGAAAGACTGTTCGGACAAAATTAATTTAAAATAAAACGCCTACAAATTATCATCATCTTCAAAATTACATTGGGGACCATTATCTGTGCTACTTCTTCTTCTTTGCGTTCGTTCTTTACGACCAATTTTAATCACTCTTTGTGATATGTTTGATCAAGAACGTGTATACGTTGCACATTGGTTTGGTAGGCCCCTAAACGCATAGACTTCTACACGTTTAGGACACATGCATCCGATTTCAGCCAAACCTCCTTAGTCGCCTCTTACGACATGCCAGGTAACAGTGGTTTTATTCTTTACACCCCAAATTTGGGCCCCGGTAACCATGCCGGCGATCTGTGCTACTGAGTTAACCGCATTGCCACCAAGATCTTCATGTGTACAGAAGGGAAAAAAAGAGATCGGAGCACATGTGGCTATTCAGTTAAGTGCAAAGATGATGGACCATTCCATTAATCAATCAATTACATTTATTACAATCATTTCGGCAGACTAGCTTTCTATCTTTTTTTTTTCCTTCTTCTAAATATGCATAATAGTGACAGCCAGGTTGAGCTTTAGTTTCAACTAATTTCTGACCCAACAGCAATTCTCTTGATATATTTCAACCAATTATGTGGAGACCCATTACATTCTCTTGGACACTAATCACATCATACATGTAAATGATTCGCTACCGTATCCTCCTAAGCTCTATTTATGCACGTATTCACATTGACTGGCGATCTCCTGCCCTTTGGTTCTTCTTTGATTCACGTCTGGGGTCAAAGGCGCAATTCTAGGGACAACGGCGGGCCAGGATTAGTGAGCTGGCACTAATCAAGATCCTACCCACCTCTACGTGGTGACCCTGGAAACAGATAGAGGATACTGTCTGGCTAAGTGAGTAGGGATCGACTGAGATCTACTCTGGTTTAAGTAGTGATTCAAGAGCTGTTACACTATATGAGATCTACTCGCAATATAGACGAGAAAAATCCCCGAGTGACTGTCTATGCACATTTCTCCCGGCCGATGGGAAAAGCGAAATAAATAAGCATAAAAGAATGAGAGGTGCATCCATAGAAGAGATGTGGGCTCACATGGGGGCGAAACTTGGAGCCCCGAGTTTAGCTTCGTGTTTTGACAGTCTCGAGGCATAGTGGATGTGAGCACGATGAGAGGCCAGATAAACACGGTGAGCAGGCACCAAGGTAGAACAAACACGCATACGGACGACACACAGGTGGGCCCACCGGTGGGGGAGACATGCACGATGCTGATGGCGGAAAGGCGAAAAGGCGTGGCAAACGCGGGGTGAGCGGACCACCCAAGTGTGCAGAAAGACTGGAAAGCCCCGCAGAGGCTTGAATCCAGTGCAGCCTCGAGGATGGGGTCTCCATCCGGAGAGCAATAATCGCTTTTCTCATCGCAGAGAACTACTGCTGCCTTGTAGTTTGATTGGGAACAATCAAAGGCCAGCGGAGCAAACCATACACAAAACTGGACGGCAGGCAAACCAAGTAGTCCACAAAAAGACTGGAAACCTGGGCAGATGACGCTCAACATCCCATGAGAAGATTGTCTAAGGGTAGCTACCTAAAAGAAAATAGCAGCCTGCTGCCTTGCAGGTCGGCTACAGCCAAAGGCTGACGGTTAGCGAACCCAGTAAACGCTAGCTGAAACCGGACACATCACCGAAGGATAAGCACCAGAGCTCCAAATGGCGCTGAATAATGTGACGTAAAAACCGTTCTTGGCAAAGGCTGTTTATATATCACAACAAGAATGATAAAAATGGCCGAAAACACCGATCGAAGAAGAAGATTCATGTCTGAATACTGAAATTTTTAGTATACCCATGAGAATTGTCGATATGATACCAAAGCAACGCGGATTATTACATTAAATAATAATTACTTCATACTAATTAAATAATTGATTGATTGACGGGTTGACGATTGATTGATATGACCATCCTCAATGCACTTCGGTGAGTAACCATATTGCTCCGATTTTTCTTACACAGAAAGATCTCAGAGCAGTGCACCAACTACGTAGCACTGGCGAGGGTTCCGATGTAATTTAGAAGATAGAGAAACTATTTGTAGGAATTTTATTTTGTAATCTTTCTAATGAATTTTGTCCGCGCAGTGGCTTTCTAGCCTGCTTTTCTCGATTTGGAACTGTCAGTGATTCTTTTACGAGCTTAACTTCAACACGTGACCTACGTTTTATCGTCCGTCTCCGATAGACAGGAACTCTTACCTTCACGGAGATCATGGATCTCTAGAAAAATATTCCTATGGCTCCAGGAAGGAGCTAATCGACTGCCTTTGGAACGAAGGAGAGTAACTAACCACTATGTCACAACCGACACGAATAGTTCATCTTACGAGATGTCAGGGCCCAGGATCAGCAAGCACACTGGCGAAAACCTCGTTTAACTTTCCAGTGGGTCGCTCTCGTAATATACTTATCTGGCTAACGAAGCATGGATGGACATGACCACCGTGTTGAAATCTGCTGAAGAAATATGTCTGTGTACTGGGAGAGAATCAACACTTTTAGCTTCAACATCCGCTCGTGTGGTGCCAAGGCCCACACGGGAAACAAAGAATAGTACCACTGCAACCTACAAGACATGTCGTAAGAGCGACTGAGGTAGGGTGTATAGAAGCTACCCTAGTAAATAAAAAGCGTCGCAGAAATCGGATGAACTGGCCTACTTTTAGGCGCATAACTGGCACAACGTACAATTGCTCTTAGTCTCGAATCACATACAAATCACAACAGATTTGTTTCACAAATGGTCGATATGGAGCAGAAGAAGATAAAGAAGAAGGATCGTTCTATTCAGCTCCAGCATCTTCTTCTTCTTCTTTTGCGTTCGTTCTTTACGACCAATTTTAATCACTCTGTGATATGTTTGATCTTTGCCAAAAACGTGTATACGTTACACATTGGTTTGGTAGGCCCTAAACGCATAGACTTCTACATGTTTAGGACACGTGCATCCGATTTCAGCCAAGCTCCAGCATCTATCTTTTATTTCTTGTGTGTATTTTCTCCTAGTTGTAACTGTCTACAAATCCTTGCTTGCTGATTGTGATTGAGCAAACAAATTCTGAGAATTGTTACTCATGCATGTTGTTATGAAATGATGAAACCGTCTCTACAGTTTAATGAATGTTCAGTGGCGGCTCGTGATCATCTTTGTTGGTGGGGCCAGACATTTTTTCCGGATAAATCATGGTTTTTGGTTGCTATATTTTAATTTATAAAATAATAAATACACGTTATACATTATTTTTGGTGAGGCCCGGCCCTACTGGCCCTTAATGATGAGCCGCCACTGTGAATGCTTATTCAAGTTATTGCGTGTTCGTCTGACTCTTTAGGCATCTTATTTATACTTTTTTTTTCAGTTGTAGTGTTTCCATATTTTCTGCTAGATATCATAATCGTAAGAATATTAATTCCTCTCGTACCGTTATACGTTACATAGGGTCTGCAAGCAATTTCTCCATGCCGCTCTATCCCTGGGCAACTCGCTCAATCTCCTCCATGGAACTGAAACAGATATTTCTTGCCTCTCACCAAAGTTCGTTTCAGGGTCTCCTTATATCGTCCTCTCCTTCTTGAACCCTCTGCACCCCACTTCAATGCCTGCTTTGATATTCTTTGATTTCCTGCTAGGTATTACGGTAATTTTTGGTATAACGTACTCTATTTTATTCAAAATTAACAAAACGTTGGCATTGATTTTGTTGATTTCCGCTTTCTATTTATCTTTATTTTCTCTTTTCTTTATTTCTACTCATCTTTCGTTCTTTTGTGACCTCATTATTTAGTTAACAATTCAGAACTTCTTTATTTTCTTCTTTGAGTTCTACAATTTGAATGAACTCATTTGAGATTGATATTGAATCCCATGCTCACTGAAGTCCCGAGTTCATATTATGTGTGTGGAGATCCCCAAGAGAGGTCCAGAGAGTGGGTGTGAAGTCATTTATCTTCATTATGGTGTGATGTATATATCGGTGCAAAGCAACAGCTGTAACATATGTTTGACTAGAAACAAAAAGACAAGATATATTTTAGTAGACTCTCACTGATTCATTATGGAGAAAAGGAGAGAAATATTACGAGAATATACTCGTACATTCACTTTCGTGGCCAGGTGTGAAGAAGAATTGTTAAGAATCCTTGACCTTGCTCTATCTTACCATCCATCCATCCATCTAACTATCTATCTATCTAACTATCTATCTATCCATCCATCCATCTATCTATCTATTCTCTATCCCTGCTTTGCCTTTTCGGCGTCAGACCGAAAAAAGAGGCACCTGGGTGGAGCGACCTTGTGCGCTTTGTAAAAGGTGGAATTTAGTACCTCGGATATTCCGTCGATCCATCGCTTACGTGGTCGTCCTTTGTGTCTCTGTCGTTGTATCTGAGTGTTAGCCTGACTGAGATAACATTTAGTATTTTCAAAGTTATTTTTCTTCATGTTAGACAGTCTGACCACTGGTCGCCTGATCATGTCTCTCCACTGTACCATATCATCACCTGATGTCACTAGGTTAGGAAATGTATAAACCAGCATTTCCCAAGTGGGCGGAACGCCCCCAGTGGCACTGAAGCGTTCTATGGGGCGATAGTAGGTTCAGAAGAATTGGGGGGTGAGGGTCAGGCGATTAGGGGTCGGTGGCTTCTTAAAGAAGAAAGTAATAATAAATATTTTAAAATGAATTTATTTTCGTGTTTTTTTGCGATTGAATAATCATTTAAAATGTGAATTCTGCATTTTAATTCATATTATGCCCGTCTTACACGATCCATTTTTTCATCAATTTTCTATTTCATGCATATAATCATTTGAAAATTGATCATATATTACATAAATATATATCAATTTTCTATGTCAAAAGAAAATAGAGGATGTATGTATGTGGGTGGGGGTTGGCAAACTGGTATAATATGGAGGGGCGTTACAAAGTTTATGTTGTGCAAAGTGGGCGGTGGGCCGAAAAAGTTTGGGAATATGTGGTCTAAACACTGCATAAGCAATGGAGGTATTCCTTGAATTTTTTCTTTCCTTTCCTTAGATTATGTCTTCCAGTGTATTGTATGTAATAGACCTTGAGTGTATTAAACTGTGATAAACTCAAACAAGTCTGCTTCATTTTTTTTCATATTTGTCAATAGTAGTTAAACAAAGCAAATCAAATGATAGAACAAATGCGCCAATTTTAAAATGCAAACATGTCACCATGAACACAAAAAGAGCATTGTTCTACACAATCATTCTACCTCCATTATGCTATCAGTGCCAATCCTGGACGCTGACCTCAAATGAAAACAAGTCACGACAGGATGAAGTGTCTATGTCGAATGCTGGGAGTAACAAGAAGAGACTGGTTTAGAAATGAAGACATTGGGAAAAATGTGGGTACAACATCATTGCCGAACTTCATCAAGAAACAACAAATTAACTGGTTCGGCTACATAAGCAGATTACCAACAGACAGTGCGCCTGAAAGAGCAATGATACAAAACAAAAGACCGGCCATGCAAAATGTGGAAAACCTCAGAGATAACAGAGACGACAAAAAGACTTTATGAAGCGCACACAAAAGCCTGTTCTATAAATATCTTCTTATCCTGACGCTGTGAGGCAAAACAGATTGAGAAGAACAAAACAGGATTGGAGAAGAAGCAAACAGGATTGGAGAAGAAGCAAAACAGGATTGAGAAGAAGCAAACAGATTGAGAAAAGCAAACAGGATTGAGAAGAAGCAAACAGATTGAGAAGAAGCAAACAGGATTGAGAAGAAGCAAAACAGGTTTGGGAGAAGAAGCAAAACAGATTGAGAAGAAGCAAACAGGATTGGAGAAGAAGCAAACAGGATTGAGAAGAAGCAAACCAGGATTGAGAAAAGCAAACAGATTGGGAGAAAAGACAAAGTCAATACTAGTCTATTTGTCCTTATATATTTAAGAATATAAATCACAAATAACTACACCCGAGTAGTGGTTACCGGGGCCCAGATTTGGGTTGTAAAGAATAGAACCACTGTTACCTGCCACGCAAGTCCCAAGAGGCGACTAATGAGGTTTGGTTGAAATCGGATGCACATGTCCTAAACGTGTAGAAGTCTATGCGTTTAGGGGCCTACCATACAAATGTGCAACGTATACACGTTCTTGACAAAGATCAAACACATTACAAAGAGTGATTAAATTTGGTCGTAAAGAACGAACCAAAGAAGAAGAAGACAAATAAATATATTTTTAAATTGTACAGCGATGATACGTAAAATATCACTTCTTTGGTTAGTATCAGTCCAATGAAGTTTGACACTGGGGAAAATTATACTGTAATGAATTATCCAAAAATATAAGGGTGTTCGCACATATGCCATATAATATGTAACACAATAAGGAGAAAAATAAAGTACAAAACACATGGATAAAATATAGTACATAGTACTCACGACTCCAGAAATGTGATTGAACTAATATGACCGTTTTAGGCAGATGTTGCTCGCTTGGATGGATATTTGGCAACGAAACGTAATGAGTTTGTTTACAAACATAGATATTAGTTCTATACGCCTCTATATGTGGTTTGAGAACAGTATATATGATATAACAACAGTATGTGACTCCAGTACTTTCAATGCTTTATATATAAGTTGAGTATGAAGCTAAAGTAATGAGCTGCATTACCAATTCGTTTACCATTAAATTTTTGGTAAGAGACTCCACTGTCTGCGGCACTCACAAACACTTGAGAGAAGGATAAGGAGGCCGCCCGCAAAGCACATAATCAGCAGAGAGACAGATAGCAAGAGAGACATGAGTACAAGCCCTCGCTTCTATCATCGCCACCCTGTGCCGCTGTTCAATCAATGCCGAGACAGACAATTAAGAAGATCAAGCTGACAATGCAGCTCTGCTCACGTGAGCGTGGTGCTGCAGAATATGACTCAATCTACCACACTTCACACCTCGCGCGCAAAATTCGTTCATGGCTCAAAGTCGAATTTATTAACTTCTCGTTGTGGTTAAAAACGTTTAACATCAACAATATTCATCATTTACGTCTTCAATCTACTTTAGGATGAGTAACGGTTAACAACACTAAAACAGAAATAATGAATATGGGAAGAAAACATAATAAACTAGACATCCATGTCTGGGCAGATGGCGCTCATAAGCCTGGGGGAATGCTGTTCAAGGGTCGCTGCGCTAAAAGAAAATAGCAGCCCACTTCCTTGTGGATTTTGGGTGGGGACAGCAAAAGGCTAACGGAGAGCGAACCCAGTAAACGCTGGTTGAAACCGAACACCACCGAAGGATAAGCACCTGAGCTCCAATAGGTACTGAAGGCTGTGCATGTGCATCCGTTCTTGATGTTTGACTGCTTATATATCACAATAGAATGATAAAACGCAGCCTAAGAGCGATCGCGAGAGAGAAACATCCATGTCAATGGCACTAAAATAAACCAAGTGAAAGAATTCAAATACTTAGGAAGCATATTCACAGAAGACGAAAGACTAGATATCGAAATAGGGGGAAGACTGCAGTAAAACTTGGTAATAGTGAAACACGTACAAACAAAGTACTATAGTTTTACAAAATACATAAACAGTGACGATAAACAGCAACGTTTCGACAACAAGGCCTTTATCAAGCAAACGAACAAACAGGAGTGACAAATTAAAATGAAACACAAATGGACGACCAAATACCAACGTATCTAAGGAAAATCTGGAATAAAAACGAATAACGAAATAAATGTAACACAAAAACACACATAAAAACTAGAAATAGAAAAGAAACAATGAAACATCTAGTAAATATATAACTTGAATACATGCAACATATACACATATAGATTATAAAGCATGGGAAGAGAAAGTACTAAGAAGCATAAGAATGGAATACATGCAACATATATCCATAGAGATTACAAAGCATGGGAAGAGAAAGTACTAAGAAGCATAAGAATGTAATATGTTGAGCCGTGGTCGCAAGGTACCATACAAAGAAATCAACCGATTCTCCAGAGCAAATCGACTACGATCATCAGAGAACATGATCGGATGGCTGTGACCTGGACATCGCAAGCTCCTGAATGGCCAGTATCTTGAAATGGAGCTACAGGGTCACAGAGCATTGGCGTATATCGCGCAAGTGTTGGGCGAATCGGTCACTGAGTCTCCTGCCGGTTTCCCAATATAGGCCTTGTTGCACCGCTTATATATTTACTAGATGTTTCATTGTTTCTTTTCATTTCTAGTTTTTATGTGTTTTTTGTGTTACATTTATTTCGTTATTCGTTTTTATTCCAGATTTTCCTAGATACGTTGGTATTTGGTCGTCCATTTGTGTTTCATTTTAATTTGTCACTCCTGTTTGTTCGTTGCTTGATAAAGGCCTTGTTTCGAAACGTTGCTGTTTATCGTCACTGTTTATGTATTTTGTAAACTATAGTACTTTGTTTGTAGTGTTCACTAAAGACTGATAGAGAAAAGAGGCTAAAGTGCAAAGCAAATGCTGTAACCTACCAGCTAGCCCCATTGTTAAGGCACCCACAAATTTCACAGGCAGCTAAACAACAGATGATCAACAGCATTTTATACCTACTTTGTGTTACCAGAGCAAACAGGAAATAGCAAGCGCAGTACAAAAATTACATGAAATGCGTTGCTGCGAAAAGTTACCAACAACACAAGAAAAGACAGAATCACCAACATCAGCATAAGAAAGAAAGTTGGCATAGAGCTTTGCTTGAATTACATTGAGAAACAAAGAATGAAGTGGTTTGGCCACTTAATAAGAATGCATCCAAACTCCACTGTATAGTCTTCTACAACAGAACATCGGGAAAGAAGGCAAGAGGAAGACCACGAAAAAGATGGTTAGATGGCATAGCAGAATCCTGTGAAAGAGCAAAGATAACAATCACACAAGCCACCAGAACAGCGCAAGACAAAAACAGAAAACCACGACACTGGGCAACTACCCGGTAGCAGTGTGACGACACTGGGCAACAACCCGGTAGCAGTGTGACGACACTGGGCAACAACCCGGTAGCAGTGTGACGACAAAATTAGAAGAAGAAGAACGGTTAAACATCTCTTCTTCATCTTCTTCTTTCAACGCTCCTTATCGACCACTTGTTAACCACTCTTTGTGATTTGTATGTGATCCAAGCCCAAGAACGATTGTACCTTGTGCCAGCTTTGCGCCTACAAGTAGGTCAGCACATCCAATTTCTTCGACGCTTTTTATTTACTAGGTAGCTTCCTAGGCCTCTACCTCAATCGCCTCTTACGACATGTCTTGTAGGTTGCAGTGTTACTATTCTTTGCTCCCCTTGCAAGCATCGGCAACACACGAGCGGTTAACTTCATTAAACTTTGTGGTTAAAAACGTTTAACATCAAAACTATTCATCATTTACGTCTTCAATCTACTTTAGGACGAGTAATGGTTACTAAACATCTATTAGAAATTTCTGCAAAGTCAACAGTATCTTCTCGGACGGTCCAATGATTGTATCTTATCTTATCTTAACCACATTTGCCGACAAAACTATAAACAAAGCAACACTTGCACCGATCTTAAAAACCTGCGCACTGGAGACAATAGACAGTTATCCAACTTCCTCTATCCATGCCTACACTGATGGTTCAGCTTCAAAGCCACTACTTACGCTGGCTTCGGCATATACCTGAAATATCCAGATGGAACTACCTATAGTTACTGTGCTCCTTGTGGTAATATATGTTCCAACTATGAGGCAGAGATTATAGCATAAAGACCGCTGTAGAACTAGTCCACCAGCAGTTTGAACTTGGAGAAAATATTGTCCAAGACATGATAGTATTCACTGACTCACAGTCCACACTACAAGCTTTAGAAGAACAGCAGAATCAGTCAAGCGAGATCCAGTCATTGGCATTAGTCATCCACAATCTGATTTTCTCCTTTGATATTAATGTCGTTCTACAGTGGATTCCTGGGCACACAAATATCCCAGGAAAGGACAAGGCAGATCATCTGGCCAAACAGGGATCATCAAAACCACAAATAGACAAACCTGTTAGCATACAAAGTATAAAACAGATTCTGAAAACAACTCCAGAGAAGATTGGCTGAACTGATGGGCTATGGGGACGACTGGTCGGGACATGTATGCAGAGATGAATAGACCAAACCCCAAGGACAATATAAATCTGCTACAAAGAAAAGATCAAAGCACTATCTTCTAGTTAAGAACAGGACATGTTGGACTGAA
This sequence comes from Arion vulgaris, assembly GCA_020796225.1. Lineage (NCBI taxonomy): Eukaryota > Metazoa > Mollusca > Gastropoda > Stylommatophora > Arionidae > Arion > Arion vulgaris. The sequence continues at coordinate 14,815,610 of CM036757.1, forward strand.
TTACCACCTACACAGAATAAACCCCACACACCTACCACACTGTAGAAAGTGCAGTCACTCATGTGAGACAGTACAGCATATCTTGCTTGAATGTCCTGGACTGCATAAAGCTAGACAAGAACTCCTCCCACCACACCCATCTGTTCATAATACCCTTTACACTAGTCTTCCACAATTACAGAACACATGCAGATTCTACAAACTGGCATTGGCTGCCCAAGAGTGAAAACTCGCAGCTCTGGTTAGAAGAAGAAGAACCACATTTCATGTGAAGCGTCGTGGGAGATTTAGTTTCCTATCTTGTGCCAGGTGTGTTGCGCTTGACGTTGTCACTCCATGCTTTCGCATGGACTCTGAGATGTTATCTATCCATCGTGTTCTTGGCCTGCCTCGTGCTCTGCGTCCTGAGTGTCGATTATTGTAGGCACGTGATGGTAGTAAATGTGGTTCCATTCTCATTAGATGGCCGAACCACTTGATTCTTTGCTTCTCGATGTACTGTATGCATGGTATAGTACCAACGATGCTTCTGATATTCTCGTTTCTCACTCTATCTCTCCTTGTAACGTTGACAGGTTTTTTATTGTATCTAGTGTTTCCTATTTCGATACAAATCGACTATGGCGAGCATCTGGCATTTAAAAAACCCATTAAAAACAGACCACAGGATCGCCCGAGTGGTTACCGGGGTCCAAATTTGGGGTGTAAAGAATAGAACCACTGTTACCTGCCACGCATGTCGTAAGAGGCGATAATGAGATTTGGCTGAAGTCGGATGCACGTGTCCTAAATGTGTAGAAGTCTATGCGTTTAGGGGTCTACCAATGTGCAACGTATACACGTTCTTGGCAAAGATCAAATATATCACAAAGAGTGATTAAAATTGGTCGTAAAGAACGAACGCAAAGAAGAAGAACCACATACCTGTTCATGGAGAAATTATTGGAACAATTTCTTAAAAGCTATTGCTTACAATTAAAATGGGACGAACTCATGAGCAGGGATAAAATCAGATAACTGTTATAAGAAATAGAAGATGGAAATATGTTGGGCATACTTTGAGAAGAAACGATAAAAGAATCACAAAGCAGGCATTGAAATGGGAGAAAAAGGATTCAAGAAAGAAAGGACGCCCTAGATAAGCACTGAAACGAGCTTTACTGCGAGAGGCATCGGGCTCAATTAAACAGAGAAGATTTGAAAAAGTTGCCCAGGATAGAGTGGTATGAAGAAAGTGCGTGCAGACCCTATATCTTCTTCTTCAATCGTTCTTTTCGGCCATTTTGATCATCTTTGTTGTGATATATAAACAGCCTTTGTCAAGAACGGTTTTTTAACGTTGTGCCAATTATGCGCCTATTGTGACTAGGCCAGCACATCCGATTTCGCCAGCATTTTATTTACTAGGATAGTTTGCCCTAAGACCATATATAACGTATTATGGTACTAGAGGAATATGTATAAGTACTGCTTACAGTAAACCACTGCGACATTATGGTAACATATATCAAAGATTATGGTAAACAATGGAAACTCTTCTGGAATAAACAAACACGTATTAGTTAAAAGAATCCAAATGGCGGTACTCTAAGCAGATTCATATTTGTTCTATCAGCATACTAATCGCAACTATGACTGATTTGTTAAACATATTTCTCCACTGCTTCTTTCGGGTGACCCTTCCAACTAGTGCAAAGTTTTGTTTCTAATTCACAAACAATGGCACACAGAAATCGTTTATACTTTGATTGAAACTGTTTCACTACAGCCTTCAAGGTTGATTAAAAACAAGATTCTATGAACAGTAAATGAAGCGAAGAACGAATTAATAAATCGATTTGGAATGCAGCTCTGCAGTTAACGTGCAACCAGCACAATGCCTTATTAAGGTGACTTCCCCTCTCCCCGACACTTCTGAACCTTTCTAGAGGGGATCCGCTCTTTGTGATGTTTTAGCACTGTAACTCAACACTTGTGGGAGAGTCTGTTTTGTGAAGTGATCAAGTCGTGTATCTTGGTGTTTGAAGGTCGTGGATTCGAAACCGAAAGTATTGTTCGGTTCACGAGTGACATTTTTCAAGAGATCCATAGGATTGTTGCTGAAGCTACAGAGTTCCATGCTCTGTGCAATGCTCTCTGCATGTAGCGTGCCATTTCTGCCGAGAGAGGCAGGAGGGCCATATAGGAAAGTTTGCTGCAATTAAACCAATTCTTCGCCTTCTAACATTTGTTTGTAATGCTCATCACAGTAACATTCAATTCCTGGTATAAACATCGCAAACGATAAACACCAAAAAGTGACATAAGACTCAGTCTACTGCTTCTTCTTCGAGCGCTCCATATCGACCACTTGTTAACCACTCTTGTGATTTGTATGTGATCTGAGCCTAAGAGCGATTGTACGTTGTGCCAGTAATGCGCCTACAAGTAGGCCAGCACATCCGATTTCTGCGACGCTTTTTATTTACTAGGTAGCTTCCTATGCCCCGGCACCATACGGGCGATAAGACTCTGCGAGTGAGATAGTTTACATCAGCGCTAGAGAACAAGAGCTGACCACGACTCTACTTCACCTCCAAGTGGTTATCCTGGTTACTGAATCACTGTAGTCTGGCTAAACGAGTAGGGTTTTGAAGAGGGAAGAGAAGTCAAACACAGTCCCAAAACAGCAACCCATATATCAGGCCGAAATGACAGCCACTACGTAAACTGAAAAATTTTTTGTTTGACATGCCAGACAGTGTCGTCTTCATGGTAGAGAGACAAATACGGGTAAGTGGTTCGAATCCTGTGTTTGTCTATTTGTTTTTTCGGAAGCTCATGTACATTGTTTATTTGTTGATCATATTCTTCACTTCCGTTGCTTCCTCTGGGGTTCATGCAAAAAAAACTCCTTGTTCTCATCCTAGAGAGAGAAGGTACACTAAACAATTTCTCATGAGTACGGTTGAGAAAATGGATTTTATGATGGCTGCTGCAGCGGAGGACAGAGTACGCGTGTGAATTTCCAACGTGCCAAGACGTCGATCGCATAACATAACATAACCTGCAAAATATTCTAACTATAACGCCGTTCTCAGTACGAAATCAGAGAATGAAGAAATGCATAAACCTCTCTGTGTTCCTTGCTCTATCTTGTGTGGCGGAAGAACTTGAATGCATGTAAAAGGTTAATGTATTTCTACAGCATTTCTATAACGTCCCTATTTAATCAACAAAATCGATGTCTATGCGCTCAGGTGTTGAGTCGTTTTCAGGTATCTGGAAATATTGTCAGCAGAGTAGTTACACAATAGTTCCTCCGTCAACGATTCTGAGATTTTCCCAACTCAGAAAGTCAGGCAGTTCTTCTTCGAACGCTTTATATCGACCACTTATTAAACCACTCTTTGTGATATGTATGTGATCTGAGCCTAAGAGCTATTGTACGTTGTGCCAGTTATGCGTCTACAAGTAGACCAGCACATCCGATTTCTGCGACGTTTTTTATTTACTAGGGTAGCTTCCTAAGGTCCTTACCTCAGTCGACTCGTACGACATGCCTGGTAGGTCGCAGTGGTACTATTCTTTCCTCCCTTGTGAGCCCCGGGAACGCACCGGTACCAATTTCTATCAAGCGGCAGCTGGAAAGACTAGAAATCCTTGAGACTGTTAGTGATCAGTCCATGTGACAAACCGGGGATACTGACTGCAAACTCACAGTTCTATAGCATATAAATTCTACTGGTGACAAGTTCAAGTGATTATCACTACAGATCAGACATTTCAATCGAGTGGTCAATCCCGGATCTTACATTTCCGTGCCTAACTCAACAAGTGATATATGCAATAACAGCATGTCTATCCAAGCGGCATGTGGATAATTCTGATTTATGTCGAGTGCACAAACAAGTGATGCAACCACTTGACAACGCTAGCATAGTGTCGTTGTGACCATAACAGCTGTTCTCTATCTCCCCAATCTTCACACCACCGACACTCCCAATCTTTCCACGCACTAAAGAAATAATATAGGCGAATAGAGATTTTAACAACATGGACTGCCCGCCTGCCCATAGCGCGTTGGACGACGAGTGTCAAGCCCCCTATGAGTGGGGTTCAACTCCGCGGGCTGGCAGAAAAGCCACAGGTTCACCAGATTTACGATGTTCGTGGCACCGAACCGAAGGGTTACGATGTCAATGGCACCGAGCCGAAGAGCTGAAAGCTCAAATGCTTCTGTATCAGAGAAAAAAGAACATGAACATTAAATGTAATAATGATAACATTTTCAGTCTTTTAGTCTTTTCAGACCTTACGATATAAGTCACATCACTTCACATTTATAAACCTAGTGTGCAGGAGGTTGGAGGTCAGAAACATGGAGATCAACTAAAACAATAGCGCATAAATTGCAAACATTCATCAACTGGTGTCTGCGCAGAATAGAAGGAATAAGATGGTATGATAGGGTCACACATGAGGAACTTATGGAGAGAACAAGACAGATTCCAGTGAACCAAGAGGTTAAAAAAAGGCACTGGCGCTGGATAGGACACACTTTGCGAAAACTGGAGGGGAATATAACAAGGGTCCCTGTCTGGAACCCGCAGGGACAACGAAAGAAGGGAGGCCGAGAAATACATGGAGACGAGATTTGGAGGCGGAGATCACACAACAATATAAAGAAGGGTTGGAGGGAGCTACAAGAGATAGCTAGAGATAGGAAGACTTGGCATGAGTTGGTTGAGGGCATATGCCCCAATCCGGAGTAAAAAGGCAGAGAGAGTGTGTGCAGGAGGTTGGAGGGTCAATTCCTTTCATCACGTGTAGAAAGTCGAGTGTGGGATTGGACCCACAATCCTCTTGTGTCCGAGTCGACAGGCGAACGCTTATGTGTTACGCTAAACCGTCTCACGAATATTAAATATATTTACAACCTGCTGCCTTGCAGGTAGGATGGGGACAGTCAAAGACTGGCGGAGGGCGAATCCAGTAAACGCTGGTTGAAATCGGATACATCGCCGAGGGACAAGCACCTGAGCTCCAAATGGTACCGAAGATGTGACGTAAAAATACGTTCTTGGCAAAGGCTGTTTATATATCACAAAAAAGATGATCAAAAAGGCCAGAAAAAGAACGATCGAAAGAAATATATTTACCAGAAATAGTGCACAGTTAGTACAAAAATAAACTTCTTTCTGATAGCTGTTGCAGAAATATCCTCACTGATCTAGTAGCCTTGATTCTCTTTTTTATGTTTTATTGATCTCACAGCGCAAGACAAAAACAGAAAAGCACGACACTGGGTGACAACCCGGTAACAGTGTGACGACACAAGAAGAAGAATTGACCTCACACACGTTACAGCAGCTCAAAATTGACTGACAATTCTTACAGAAATGGAGAGAGATGTGTGAACCATGTGTAGAGTGTAAGTCATACCTAAACAAACAATTGATGCTCTGATAGCTGGCGGCGAAACTGTGGGTATTTTTTATATCCATGCCCGTCTGCCCAGCGTGTTCGTAGCGCGTTGGACTACGGGTGACTATCCCTCTGTGTGTGCGGGTTCAATTCCGCGGGATGGTAGAAAAGCCACAGATTCCCAGATTTACGGTGTTCGTGGCACCGAACCGAAGGGTTACGATGTCCATGGCACCGAGCCGAAGAGATGAAAAGCTCAAGTGCTTCTGGATCGGAAAAAAAAAATGTATACCCATACGTGAAAATCTGGCGTCATGTTGACCATATCGTGTGCCGAAGGTCAATGAAAAATACGGGCCTAACACCGTATTACCATATATACCACGTGGTATAAAAGGGTTCAAAAAAGATATATGACAATGAGAGCGCTGATGTAGCCTAGTAGTTTTCTATGTAGACACTCTCCAGTCTACCCAGCTGCAATTGGGGACACGGCTCGCTGAATTGCATAAGGGAAAAGTTAGCGAGGTAGGAACTGACCACATCCCTTTCAAACGTTGAAGTCGAGTACTGTCAGATCTCTTACACTTCACAGATCTACATCCACATATGATATACATAGGAATCACAAGCGCAAAGGAATATGATGACAAGGCAGATCAGAGAGCTGGCACTGATCAAGACCATACTTCACCTCCACCTGGTGGCACTGGAAACATTGCTGCACTGTAGTCTGGCAAAAAGAGTAGGGATCGAAGGGGAGCTACCATGCGACTATGTAAAAGCGTAAACGATATCTGCGAATGGTATGAAATGCACTTGCACAACAGACGAGCAGTATCGCAGAGTGGATGAGCCTACTCGAGTCTTATGAACAACGTCTATAAACCGATAACAAGCACAGAAGGGTGCAAGTGATCGGGATACTAAATCCGGCAATCACACTAAAAAAAAACCTTCTGTAGGTGTAAAGACATGCCGTCCAGAGCTAAGCATGTTGTCGTACCAGAACTGCCCGGTCCATAAAAACTAAAAAAACTATGTTACTGGCTGGTGTAGTGCTACATAGCAAACAAAACAGAGATATACGACAATACAGATAACTGACTGGGTCTACCAATACGGCTGATATAAACGTATATGTCTTGTGCCCAAAGTTTCCGCTTCTTATACAGAGTAAAAACTTCAAATTTCTTAGAGGCGACAAAAACGATATGAGTCCTAAAACGGTTGAAAATGCTCCTCATCCAGAATGACATCTAAGTGTCAGAGAAGGTGGCAGTGTGAGCATGATCTTCGGCTCAGATCATATAAAGGCTACAATGAGTGGCTGAAAAGTTACCAACAAAGAGTGTACGAAGTTCAGTGCAAGAATGAACGAAGCATGTCTGGAACTGTCAGATCAGGCAAATCTCCTGCCTTGTGGGTTTTGGCTGGGGACAGCAAAAGGCTAACGGAGAGAGAACCCAGTAAACGCTGCTTGAAATCGAACACACCTCCGAAGGATAAGCACCTGAGCTCCAATAGGTACTGAAGGCTGTGCACGTACATCCGTTCTTGATATTTGGCTGCTTATATATCACAATAGAATGATAAAAGCGGCTAAGAACGATCGCGAGAGAGAGAGAGCAGGCAAACATAAGCATAACTTTTGGCCACAATTCGGATGTGCCTGTTCTACATGCCTTAAATGCCTAACGGTTGCGAAGTGTACTCATGTTCTCGAAGCAAATCACAGAGATCACAAACAGTAGATAATTTGGTTAAGAAGAACGACCACAAACAAACATGATATACACACGCTAATGTCCGATATGCTGCAAAATATTGACATATCACTGATTAATACAACATATGGTACTTAAGTTTTGCAGCTCAAATCCCAAACCGTGCTTAAATGTGATTATACTACAGCGAACGCTAGCTAACAAACAACAATCTATATATAAGATTATCTTTGCTAATTTTAGAAAAATAAACAGCTGGATGTGTGCAATGTAAAGCTTCATTTTGTAGTAGTCATTATGGATTTTATAGAACAATATTGCAAGTAATATTTTACAGCAGAAGGGTGCATGATCATAGAGAGAAAATGATATAGTTTAAAAATTATTCCTATTTTCAGCTTTACAGATGGACTAGTGTTGATATTTCTCGACATAGGATACTTCTTCGAGCGCTCCATCTCGATGACTTGTTAACCACTCTGTGTGATCTGTATTGTGATCTGAGCCTAAGAGCAATTGTTGTACATTGTGCTAGTTATGTGCCTACAAGAAGGCCAGAACATACGATTTCTGCTACGCTATTTATTTACTAGGGTAGCTTGCCTAGGCCCCTACCTCAGTCGCCTCTTACGACCTGCCTTGTAGGTCGCAGTGGTACTATTCTTTGCATCCCTTGCGGGCCCGGCACCACATGGGCGGACATAGGATACAAACAATTGAGATGCCATCTAATATAACAAATTTAGATAGACACAACTTATCTGAATACCTAATGCAGCAGCTCTTTCGACAAGTACCTATTCTTTTAAGGCCTAATGGCTAAGAGATGGTGAAAGGAGTACATGTTCAGACTATATTTTCTTTCATAAAAAAAAGTTGTATGACAATATCAGGAGTCAAGAGCTAACTACTTCTTTTGTCAGTCATCAACTCATTGTAGACCCTACTTGCATGTATGGCCTTTTTCGTCTTTACATATAAAGAAAGGATGAAGTGTCCTCTCGATTTATGTCCAGCCGGGGCAGTTGATATGGGGAATGTGCCGTTTCCATTTTGCACAAGCTCCCTCTCTACCCTACTGTTTCATCCAATCTACCCTACTGTTTCATTCAAAGGAAAGACAAAGTTCATACGTTTGGAATCAAGCAGGGTTTGTAGGGGATGTCAGAAGAAGGAATGGAATATTTGTATAACCAACAACTGAGACCCTACATAGTGTTGACAATTGAATGTAGTCACAAACACAAGAGCCGCATAAATTGACTTTCTATGTACTGAAAATGTAGAGTGAGTGTCAAAGTGGTTTGCTGGCTCGTCTACTGAGAGTTAACATGCATGTCTGAAAGAAAACTAGAATGACAACAATAATGTTGTATTTTGGAAAACTGAAACAGGGAGTATTAAACACAAGTATCTAGTGCAAGCTACCCTAGTAAATAAAATGCAGGCACTAAGTCGGATGTGCTGGCTTAGTCACCATAGGTGCATAATTGGCACAATAGTCCTTGGCAAAGGCTGTTTATAAATCACAACAAGAATGATCAAAATGGCCAAAAAGAACGATCGAAGAAGAAGAAACACAAGTGTTGGCGAAGTTATCATCATAGAAGTCAACAAAAACAGCTCAACATTTGGGCTAACTAAATCATCAAACATATGGAAACAGGTAGCTGTCGAAATAGACAAAATAAACTGAAATACTTTCTATATTACAACCAAATCTTTGCTATGAAGTTGCAAACAAAATGTATTGCTTAAAATCAGTTTTTTCTTATAAAAACCTAATTTTTGTTTGAAATAATTTTTAACTCATAGAATGTATTTAAAAAGAAAGCATCAGGTTTGTATCGAAACCACCCAAAGTAGGAGTTTTGACAATGAATAAGGAGGACTTTATTTGCTAGCGGCCATTTGTGAAGAACTGCTGATTTCGGCTTTGAAACCTGAAGGGTAGAATAAAAAGTGCATTTAACATGTGAGGTACGTGAATAATCAAGCATGCATATCTTTCGAGATCCGCTGGTGGAAACTGAGCACCTATGGAGTGCTATAACTTTATGAACAACATATTTGTTGTGTGATTTGACTATAGGTACGTTATAATATGTTTCAAGCAAAGCTGCAATAACTGCATCTTTTTAAACAGTACATTCAATTTCATAAAGCGCTTTTCTGTTTGGATTCGTCTCACAGTTGTTTCATGATGGTAAATGTAATATAAATTGAGGCTTAACTTTCAATAACTCAAATTTTGCATAGGCAGTAGCAAAATATGGAGTAGTAGATCTCCAACAGCTAGCAACGAACCGCATCACATGGAGATCTAAAACCCTGCCCTATGTGCCGCCTTTGGCACGAAAGGAACAAACTAACTAACTAAGTAGCATGCAGCCTATTCTTAATTCTATATTAAACTACCAATGATCTATAATGGGCGTTATTTGGATACAGAATCTCAGAGTTTTTCATCCATCTCAGATAGGACTAGACGCTTGGATTTCACAAATACAGAGCTCTAAATGGGACATGTAGGCATTATAGATCTATCCAGAAAGAACTCAAAATTCAAGAAAACTGGCACATGCTATAAATAATAATGAGAAAATTGAAGCATTTTTACATAAAAGTCAAAAGGGTTGGAGAAATCCAATATAGAAGGCCCCATCCCAGCAAAGAGGAGAATACAAAGAACACAGAGATAATGGATTCAGGGAGCAAAGAATAGTAATGCTGCAACCTACAAAGCATGTTCAAGAGGCAAAAGAGGTAGGGGCCTAGGAAGCTACCCTAGTAAATAAAAAGCGTCACAGAAATCGGATGTGCCAGCCTACTTGTAAGCGCATAACAGGCACAAAGTACAATCGCTCTTAGGCTCAGATCACATACAAATCACAAAGAGTGGCTTAACAAGTGGTCGATATAGAGCGTTAAAAGAAGAAGACTTCGACAATAGACTTCCCATTCTATCCATTACTGAATATCAACTAAAAAGACCCATTGCTACTAGTAAAACCAACTGTAACTTTCAACAACCGTCTTTTTCTATGTATAAATAATATGAAAAGATGAATTGCATGCACAATGATGTTTTTAGTTGTTTGTTTGCATTCATTCTTATCAATCAAATTAACCAATCTGTGTGGTTTGCGCCGAGAACAAGGGTAAGTTGCACCCGAGTTAGGCCTCTATGGCATGTAGGACAGGCACATCTAAATTTCGACCAAAGCATATAAATATTACCCAACGGGACACAATTTGTACAGACAGGTAACTGTAAGATTTTACAAACCGTAAAAACCAATTTTAAAGTACCACATCTAGCGTTAGGTACCAGATCTGATTAGTCATAGGGAGGTTGACGCATCTGATTCATGCTGTGCATACATGTCTTTCATTTTGCTCACTACAATGGAAAAGCTTAACTATGTCCATCTGGCTAAGTGATGCAGAAATTCTCAGAGTAGTTCTCGTTAAGGAGCTAGCATAATCATCATCATCAGGTACTGTGCCGGCTGGCGTAGGCGATCATGGATCCCCACAAATTTCTGTCCCTGGTGCTATCATTTCAGATGTTGACGCTATTCTGTGCCATGAAGTCAGACTGTCCAAACTTTTCTCTCTCTGCCGTCATCTGTCTCGTATTCCCTCTGATAATCACTCTCAAAACAACTTTGGCCTTTTTCATAAAGTTACAGTATTATGTGAATTACTTTTAATTAGAGAAAACATGTAATAATGTCTTTCGTGAAAATGGACTCGCAGGTCAATTTAAATTTCCGGTGTCACTATATTGCACATTTAACATACAGAAAAACTAATGAATTCATTAAAAATGTAATGTTTAAAAATTTTGTGTATTTCTCTCACATTATTATATATTACATATGGTCTGCAAACAATTTCTCCATATCGTCCTATCCAGGGCAGCTCGTTCAATCAGTGCATGAAAATGAGTCTTGATATTTCTTGCCTCTCAGTAAAGTTTGCTTCAAAGTTTTTCTAGGGCATCCTTTCTTTCTTGAACCATTTGCCTCCTACTTGAATGTTTGTTTGCAATTCTTTGATCATTTCTTCTCAGAGTATGCCCAACAGATCTCCATCCTTTTTTTCTTATAACAGTTGTTACTAGTGATTGACCAGACATTTATCTGATTTCATTGCTTTTCCTTTATTTGCCCCATTTTATGTTTATTATTTTTTGCAAACATCTATTTTCAAATGCATTTAATTTACTTCCTATATCGTTAGTTATTTTACGGCTCTTGTTGGCATATAGGTGAACTGATGTTTATAATGTTATATATATATATATATATATATATATATAAGTCGTATATGTATACATATTGTATAGGCCTATGTGTGTGTGAACTGTTACTGTAGTATATATATGACATATAATATTAGTCTTTTTAACGATTGAACAATAATAAACATATGATTAGAAAAATATCAGCAGCCATTTGAATTTGCTAACAGTTCATTAGATCTTTTTAACTGCTAGCATAATGATAATCTCATCTCAAGTATATAATAATGATACTATTTATATGTTAGTGCCATTGTCACTCACGACTCACTGCAGTGCAGTGACAAGTGAATTTAGTGATGAAAATGACGGAATTTCTGAGTTCTTTGCAACCTTCTACAGAACTGTCGAAACATAAATCCTATGAATAATGAAGCACTTATTTCAATAATGTATCAACAATCTGCACTAGTTGCACAGTATGTGCAGAACAACAGGCGGAAATATGCAATACAATACATCAATCAGTATGGTATTATACCTGCTGACTTGTACGTAACAATGTATAACGGATAACGTATTACGGTATTGTTATTGTAAACAAGTCAAGACATTAATATTTATAGTAATAATAATAAATATAATAAATGGGACATAACTGACAACAATACATGGTACACTATACATCTAATAATAGTCCCTAAATGTTGTAATTTTCCTTACTTTTTCGTATACAGCATGTCGAGGCTTAATGTCGCGGCAAGTATCCATTGCTCTGGTTCCAAATACCATCCTCTTTTGGCTAAATCATGGAGCCGTCAACCTCATCCAATGGTGCATTTTCATACACTTTTACTTCTCTTCCTATACGGAAGCGACGTCTGCTGTAGGGATGTTGACCTTGGGGTCAATCTATCGAGATCGCGCTTAAACGAGAGACTATATACATTTGTATTATGTGTCTGATTTCACTCAATTATTGTTAATTAGACATATGTATCCGTAAAGCAGATTTTAAAAACAGGTAGTTTGTAAACTTACTATAGTTTTTTGCTTAAATTACAAAATTTCATAAACACAAGTGACTCTGTACACAGACGATTGTGTTGATAATCATCATGACGAATTCGTTTGCGAGTTTTCACACTAATTTTCTGTTTTTGCATATCCAGAATTTAGAATAGTTCTTCTTCTTCGCGGTCGTTCTTTTCGGCCATTTTGATCATTTTTATTGTGATATATAAACAGCCTACACCAAGAACGGATGTGATTTGTCACATCTTCAGCGCCATTTGGAGCTCTGGTGCTTATCCTTCGGCGATGTGTCCGATTTCAGCCAGCGTTTACTGGGTTCGCTCTCCGTCAGCCTTTGGCTGTCCAAGCCGACCTGCAAGGCAGCAGGTAGAAGAGTTCAAAAGCCGTCGGTGTGTAGTGTTATGCTGCGAGTTGACGATTCTCCTTTTTAGTCTAGAATCTAGATGGTCAATGAGGTGGTCACTGCAGGATTCTCTCGGTTCTAGCGCAGAAGGCGTTCTACTTGTTAACCACACTTTGCATTCGGTATGTTGTTTGGTCCAAAGAGCGATCGTTCTAGAAAAACCCCGTTGACCACTCACTGTGACGTGTGTGAGTTATCCCAAATGATGTACTGGTCGATCCCAAGTTCGCACGGACAGTAAATTTACGTTCCCTCTAGCGCAACCACTTTTCAACCACTCCTTGTGCTTTCAATTTTGCTACAGCCACCGTTCATGGGTAGCTTCCCACAAAAATATGTCAATCGTGGATCTGTTGAATCTAAATCCCCATTGTAACTCAGCATATACACGTTTTGCTGACTTTTGTAATCTGTTTGGTGCAACGCGAGCGAAAGCCTTACACGCGATGCTGAGTAATAAGATACAACGATAGTTGCTATAGTCACCATGATCACTTTTAGTTTTGTACTAGGTTACTAGGTGATGATCGCCCGTGTGTTGTCGAGGCTCACAATGGGAGCAAAGAATAGTAACACTGGCGACCCACAAGGCATGTCGTAAGAGGCGACTGAGATAGGGGCCTAGTGAAGCTATCCTAGTAAATTAAAAGCGTCGGAAATGCTGACTTACTTATATATGCAGAACTTGCACAAGGTACAACTACTCTTAGGCCCAGGTCACATACAAATAACAAAAGGTAGTTTAACAAGTGTTAACATATGGTTGAACATATGGGGCGTTCGAAGAGAAGTACTGGGTGATAATGTTTTCATCACGCATGTCCTGTGGCACCTCTCCTTCCTTCCAGCATAGGCATAATACTTCATGTAGTATTGACAGAAGAGACTGCTCAGCACAGTTAATCACTTCGTGGAAGGATGCCACCTTTTACAGCTGCCTTCCCATGGGACAGGGTGTCGATTGCATCACTGAGTTCTGTCTCTGTTAGTGTCTGATTAAATTTGTTCAAGATTGTTAAAGTTCAATTGCATCGAATGCGATGTGAGCTACTATTTTTTTTCGTGAAATGCAGCTCTGGATCGTGTTCTAACGAACGTTCCATCTTCATTTTGTGGTCGAATGAAATTTCCCCTGTTGTTAATAGCTGCCGTCATTTTTTGTAGTTGGACGTTTATAGTTACTTTTCTTGTGTCTTCATAAGCCCCTCTAACATTTTCCTTATCAAATGAAAGCTGGATACTTCTGCACAATTCCTACCAGCTCATTTTTGCACCACCTTGCTGTGTTGTGTGCTACACTGCTTGCAGATCTAAGTGCAAGAAGTGATCGGTCGTGATCCTTTTTGTTCTGAAGACTATTAGGGCAGTTCATTTTTTTGCTATAACTGGTTCAAGTCTACTATATTTGCAGCAAACCAATCGGGGTTTTGTCTATAATTGATGCCAAATGTGGCTTTGACCACGTTGTAGGTGGCGTCCGGTGTATCACCATTTCGTTTCCTCCTCCTCCTTCTAGTGTGTGTTGAAGACCGTTTCCTAATCCATTGCAAAAGGATTGTAGCAAAGTGAAACACGTAGACACGAAGTAATGTAGTTTGCAAAGTATATAAACAATACGCAGCAAAGTTTCGAACAAAAGGCCTTTATCAAGTAAATGAGGCAAAACAGATGATGAGATTGAGTCTCTCTCTCTCTCTTGCGTTCCCGGCCTAGACTGATGGACCAACTTTTATCATGAATTTTACTGTTGTTTTTAGGGACTCCGTTCCTCCGTACAGCTTTTCGCGAAGCTCTGTGTGTTGTGGCCATGACTCTTTCCTTATACCTGATAACCGTTGACAGTCTTGCAAGACATGTTCTGCCGTCATATCTGCCATTTTGCAGGGGCACAGGCTAGTTGTGCCAATTTTAAATTTATGGAACATGTGGGCTCTGAGCTTGCTGTGTCCGGTACGGAGGCGAAGTATGGCAACTTGTTCACTTCGAGGGAGACCATAGTATCCGTCACAGTCTGTGTACTGAGGGTGGTCTTTTGCCCATTTGCTTCTATAGTGCGAACCGATGGTTGTTTTTGCTTCCTCATAACTGATCTCGAGATCAGTCTGAGGTAGTCGCCCGCCCTCTTTGGCTAGCTTGTCGGCTGCTTCGTTTCCCTAACGTTGCAGTGTGACGGTATCCACTGGATGACGGTGCGTTTGAGTGAACTCGTTAGTTCAGCGAGGGACGTTTTGAGCTCATCTGTTATTAGTCAACTTGTAGCAGAGTGTAGTATTTGTGATGAAGAAGTTGTTGTAGTTGCACATCTCCAGTATTCGTTGTCCATTTTCATTTATTTTGTCAGTACCATGTTCTCCAAGGCACAATGGTCATGAATTGTGATCGGCTCTAACTCTGGCGCTGAAGTATTCCATTCGGAACAGATGTTAGTTTTTTTTTAACATTATTGATTCTCGGCTGTATCCCCTTATAAAATTGGTCTTTAATGTCTGGAGTGAAGTGTTGGTGCATACTGCATACACACTGAGGAGATGGGACAGGACTATTACAGCCCGTAGTTAAATGAACTGAATACGACTGTGCCGTTTAATGGAAGTTCTAACATCTGGATCATGTTTTTATGGCAAAGAATAATACCTGTGAGTCTTGTTCCCTTGAGCTTTTCTTGCCAAAAGAACGTGCAGTCTTGCTCCATCAACGATCTATTTTCAGCAAGTCGTGTCTCTAGTAGTGCTGCAATGTTCACTATAAATTTTTTCAACTAGCTGTTGGTCTACAGTGTGTATTCTGCGCATGGCCAAGGATTCAGCAGAATTAGGGTCGGTTATTCTTTCTTAGGAATGGAGAACAGTGAATATTAGTTACTTCCTGGTGATCCATATAACAGGCAAGCCAATCCCATCTCCCAGTGATATAGGCCAACACTTTGACCACGAGGTCAAAGGTCAAAGGTAAACGGGGCAATGGCGTACCTAGGTAGGGGATGGGAGGTACTTCCTAGGTGAGTTATTATTGGGTTTTTACATTTCTTTATTGATTTACTTTGTGGTCTTTTTTGCCTACCAAGAGGAAGAGAGACAAACCAGAATTCTATTTTTTTAAATTGTGTGCAGCAACCGGATGTGCTGGTCTACAGGCCTGAGGCCCCTAACTGGCACACCGAACTCGTGCTCTAATGTGCAAGTCACATACCATTTGGGGACTGCCTAGAGTAGTTGATAGTAGCTCGGCCTGCTAGCTGTGAGACGCCTCATAGCTCGTGTTCAAACCTACTGTCCGGCATTTGTTCGAGTCCCCTGGTCTTACTCAGGACGATAACGTGAGTACCTCTGAAGTCGGAGAAAATCTGCCTGTATGGCGAGGGAATACTAATTACGAGTACATTGAGCACACGGCTGCCAGTGTAAAGTAATTTACAATGTGCACGCTGCTGCCATTGTAAGAAATCTCCTGTATGGCGAGGGAATACTAATTACGAGTACATTGAGCACACGGCTGCCAGTGTAAAGTAATTTACAATGTACACGCTGCTGCCATTGTAAAAAAATGAAAAAAACGGATTTTCACGCAAAAATCAGTTTCAGAGATGAAACTTCGTCTGAGTTGAAAGCGGACGAAAGAAAAAACAAGAAAAAAGAGAAAACCCCCAAAAAAAAAAAACCAAACAAACAAACAAACATACCATTCACAAAGAGTGGTTTAACAAGTGGTTGGTGTAGAGCGAATGAAGAAGTTCGCTTTTAATTACGTCAGTCTTCCGAAAGTCATTTATCTGTGTAAGATCTTCTGATAGGCCAGGACACAATGTTCTTACATTCCAGCTAGCTAAACGAAGGATTGATATCTTCTTGATTTTATTATTTTTGTTCGATACGGTGTTACTGTCAGCTAATAGCTTGAGCTTTAATCATACATTGAAGCAGGTGAACTGTTGCGGGAAAACACCTTTTTATACGGGACTGTCTGGTTTGAGGTGAGCGATGACCTCTCCCGCCATTAATGACAACCTGTGACGTTCGATACTCTACGCCATCTGAGCTGAACTTATAGCTGTAACTGTTGTCCTGGATTTGTTTGTACTAAAAAGTCGACTACGACATAATCTATCCGTGGCGCATATCTGGACAATTTGTATGGAGTAGCTAGTTTGCCCAAGCATTAACTATGATCTATCGACATTGCTGATAGAATCCTGACAAGTACAAGCACAACGGTTGGTATCAGTTTGGTTACAGGAGTCTTCTTGTAATGCGTCACATGATGTATGCCCACCTTAGGAATTCTTCTCTGGGTTTTCTGTTTGGATTTAATCATCTGCTTCTCCAGAGGCCCCTACAATGCTTAAAAATTTGTGAACATACATTGCTTAATGCAGCTTATAGGAATATTTTGACTACTTAAGACATAAGTTGCCTCAGGGCCGTGCGGTATATTTTATCAGTATGATGCAGGTCTTCACAATGCCGCACCGTAAATGTTTTTTCTTTAAAATAATCGTCAATTGTAACTTTGATTTCGCTGCTAGTGCCGCCACCCTTACGGTGCCGCCTTCTTCTTCTTCTTTGCGTTCGTTCTTTATGACCAATTTTAATCACTCTTTGTGATATGTTTGATCTTTGCCAAGAACGTGTATACGTTGCATATTGGTTTGATAGGCCCCTAAACGCATAGACTTCTACACACTTAGGACACATGCATCCGATTTCAGCCAAACCTCCTTAGTCGCCTCTTACGACATGCGTGGCAGGTAACAGTGGTTCTATTCTTTACACCCCAAATTTGGGCCCGGTAACCACTCGGGCGACGGTGCCGCCTGATACGGCCGCCTCTTTGCATCATAGCACGTCCCTGAGTGGCCTGCTCTCAAGGTTGTACCAACGTAAAAATTGTTTATACGACGCTGCCTTCGTTCGTAAACGTGTTGTTAAAAATTTACAGAAAGGTTCAGAATGACATGTACATAGATATATCATATTCATTGATAAAGAAGAAAGTTTGTAAGGTTTACCCACAGAACTGTCGTGAATTAAATCACTGTGCACTGAAAAGGTTTGTTATGTGTGTAGTTTTTGGATATTGTTCTGGAATTTTCTAGATTTCCACCAGGGTACTTCGTTCTCCTGCATAATATAAAACATAACAAAATGTAAATAAATCATGTCTTCGCATCGAAGGTTAGTTGTAATGGCTCTCCTGCAAGTTCCGTCTTTTGCCCTGACGGTACACTTTGCCAGGCTTTTATCTGTCCAACTTCTGATGTTTCACTCCGAATTGTATCTCTTTCTTAACCTTACTTTCCCGTATTTTACATTCCCTTCCAGCATACTTTGAACAAAATACAAGTACCGCTTTACAAACTTTATACGGTAAATAAATCCAGAGCCAACTATAAACTTATCTAGAGTTGACTGATAAATCAGACCATAAATCTAACCAGATATAAAAGCTGTTTGAATTACTGTACGTGATATGACTACGCTTGTGACGTCACTGAGATATTCCAACGGCTATCAAGTAGTACTGATCTAAAGTGGGCGATGAATTACTAATAATAATAAAAACATTTACATGTTTTATTTACTACTTCAATTTTAATCGGCTCATAATTAAAATTACTAGAATACAGTTCCAATTATAGTTACCATATTAGTAATAAAACGTTAAAAAACAGACGCAACACACTTAGATAAACAACTTTTAATCAATTTTGAACAGTGGTGCAAAGTAACAAAGATTTTGTAATGAACTGACTTGTGAACATATACCCGCACAGGAAATTGTAACCGCCATTTTTATCCCACGCTCTTGCTTTGTTTATATATATAGTTGTCAGTTGTTGAAGTCCACAGTTGTAAAATGGCTGATAAATTGGATATGAGTTTGGATGACATTATTAAACAAAGCAGAACACAACGAGGACGGGTTAGAGGTGGGCGAGGAAATTTCAGAGGAGGTAGAGGACGAGGAGCAGTCCGTGGTGGACAAAATAATAAGAGAGGTAGTGGGACTGCTGGTGTTTTTAGAGGCGGTGTTAACAGAAGACGAGGTGGCGGTCCTTTTAATCAACGGGTAATTTGTAGTGAAGCCATTCTCAAATTTTTACTTTAGATCCATGCTTACTTTGAATTTAAATTGGCAGTGTATTGAGTGATAATGTATGCTTGTGTCATGATATATTATACGTCCATAAAGTTAAACCAAATGCGATGAGTAACGATGCATATTTTCATTTGATTTTATTACAAACTTTGCTGAATAGGTCAACAAATATTGACCATATAATCCTTATTTATTGAGTGTAACGTGTACAGTTCTTTAATACATTTAAGTTATAACGCACAATACATAGACTGAATTAAACTCATAATACCTGTCTGTACTTAGATAATCAACAGAGCAACTTAAATGCGGCAGCTAATGAATTGATGAGGTCTAGTAACTAAATCACTGACTAAAGTAAATGGCAAAATGCACTGAGCAGCACTCACCAGTGCAGAGTAATTAATTGAGTAATCAATACTAAGTAATTAATACTCACAATCACATTAGTTAATTAATAATTAGTATTGTGATGAGTGTTGACGTATTTGTTTCAAATAATAAAGTCTAAAGAATTAATTAATAACTTTCTAAGGAATATTTTTGCTGTTGTTGACAATCTTGACATCACAGCATTCAGTCAGTATGTGAGTATAATTTACTCAGTTACTCAAGTTACTGTCATATCAGAATCACATGACACCATGGATTAATTTATATTCATAACTACTGTAATAAAGTATAGTTCTAGCTTGTATAGTATCTTAGTACTTGCCACTTGGTATCTATATTCTATAGATAGTTAGTCTGTTATTTAGTCAGAAGAGTGCTTATTCAGTCAACCGATAACACTGTCACTTGTTCATTCTCTAGCTAAGGCAGTCTTATTATAATGTTGTTTATTATATGTGTATATAATATATATTAAGTTATTATAATGTCATTCCAATCGGTCAGATGATTTTAAGATAATATAAGACAGAAGAAGCACAAAACAGCATGCTTTAATCAACAAGATTAGACGTCTTAAAAATAAATAATGCATTTTTTAAAACAATTTATTATGGTAATATCATGTTTTACATTGTAAAACATATATTATATGCATTTATATTATATGGCCTTTTCATCTTTACAGACGGTCAAAATATATGCATTTAAATGTATAAATAATACACAAATACGGCTAGTTCCAGAGTCATGTAGCCATCTCATTTATATGAGATTTTCTTAGTACCGAGCGTTACAGGGTTAATGTTTGTAGGTGTACAAGCGACGATATCTTATTTGTCTTACTTTTTATCAGTGTATTTTGCAGAAGATTAGGTTTAGCATTTGGAACAGTTTCAGACTGATATTTGATATAATAATTATAGAAAATATGTATATTTTTATAAAGTAGTGTTCATTCAAACATGTTGTTGATGTCAACGTCTCTAGTCTCCCTCGCATCAATAAATCATTACAATGCTTACAAATAAATGTTATCAGCAAGAGAAACCTCCTTAATTAATTTCCGTGCTACTAGGTCCCAGTTTGTGTGTCATAACTGTGTATGCTTATCGGCAATATTAAAGAATGCAGCTTACTTTGTATTTTGACATTAAGCCTTTTGGTTAAAATATCGATTTAATCTTGTTGCATTTTGTAAAATTACCTTTCTGTTTTGATTTTTTTCCCGATCCAGAAGCACTTGAGCTTTCAACTCTTTGGCTCGGTGCCATGGACATCGTAACCCTTCGTTTCGGTGCCACGAACACCGTAAATCTGGGAACCTGTGGCTTTTCTGCCAGCCTGCGGAATTGAACCCGCACTCACAGAGGGCTAGTCACCCGCAGTCCAACGCGCTATGAACACGCTGGGAAGGCGGGCCTGTTTTGATATTAACACTATGCATCATTGCATTTATTCTCTCTTTTTTTTTTTACCTCATCGCCATTTTATGACAGTTTTCGATTTCATTGTAAGAGGGGATTTTAAAAATAATATTTCAGTCTTAATCCCAGTTATCCTTTTGGGTGCTATAATCATTGTCCGTATGAGATTGACTCACACATCAAACAAGCATTATCTCACACACAATTTCCTAGCCGCTATCTAGACATCGATAGCAGGAACAACTACTTTGCATTATTTTGTGATAATCTGGTTCATATGAGACAAATAGTCTGCAGAAAAATAATAGTGAAAACTCCCAATTCCTTGGGTCAATGCAAATGTGTCCCAAAATGGTAGAGCTTGTTTCTTTGAAATGAACTCTCAACATCACAATAATGGCACAGGGTACTAATGTTTTTTGGCTTAGATCATATA
The DNA here is from genome assembly GCA_020796225.1 of Arion vulgaris. Taxonomy (NCBI): domain Eukaryota; kingdom Metazoa; phylum Mollusca; class Gastropoda; order Stylommatophora; family Arionidae; genus Arion; species Arion vulgaris. Next base: position 14,836,779 of record CM036757.1, read on the forward strand.
CAGTTTGCAAGAAGTGGCTGAAAAGTGATGATATTAGATAGAACACAAATTGCTGCCCGAAGAACCAAATAAGGGGCCCTGTAGATATTAAAAACTTCATGGACCCAAATGCCATGTTAGTGTCAAACTCTAATATGCCTTTCCTTTATACTTTTCAGTCGCTTAAAAAAGGTACAGCATACTCATGCTCTCTGGTGCAAATCCACAGATCACAAAAAGTGGTTGATAAAGAAAAGATTAAATAAAAAAATAGATATTGCAATTTGTTATGTGACCAAGCACCTTCAATTTCTGCAACCATTTTTTCAACTTAACTTCCTTAAACTATGGTATCCACTACCTTACTGCAAGGCAACAGTTCATCGTTTCTGTTGGGACATTTTGCCCTTAGATGAAAAACTCTCTGGGGTCCATCTATCTTGGTTTTAAATATATTTCCCTCCTCTAGGTGGGCTTTTTTCCTGTAGTCTTGAGTATTATCTTCTCATTTTGGACAGTTTTTAACCTAGAAATGCCCACATCTGGTTCATCAGTAAGATACTAGTTATTGCTTTTTCCCTTTCCAAGATAGCTATCTGACCCAGGAATGCCCTTACTATACAGATATTTAGCCTTGTATCTACCCACACAGACATGTCAAAATGCTATGATAGCTTAAGGTGGGTATGGTACTCAAGCGGCCAAATCTCAACAATAACTCTAGCTATGACAGGCTGGAAGAACACCAGCAAATATATTACTTAAAAGAGAGATGTATTCTTTTTTTTCTAACATTAATTTTGTTTGTCTTTATTAGCAGTCACGTGAAGTTCCAGGAGTATGGCAACATGATTTGTATGACAGAAGTTCAGGACCAGCTAGACGAGGGGGAGCAGCTGGACCTTCAGGAGGAACAGGAAAACTACTTGTTTCAAATCTAGACTTTGGAGTCAATGACTCTGATATTCAGGTAATTAACTGTGTATCGAGAACATCCCAGAGTGTGAATCCAATAGTTTTCTTCTTCTTTGAAGGCTCCATATCAATCACTTGTTAACCACTCTGTGTGATTTGTATGTTATCTGGGCCTAAGAGTGATTGTACGTTGATCTCTTGTGTGTGTTGTTCTTGTCTCTTTTGGTTGAAACGTCGCTGTGTCTTGTTTTTGTGCTTTATAAAACTACATTACCTAGTGTCTCTGTATTTCCCCTCATGTATTTTTACAGAATTAGATTTGTGATCAATTTGTGCACCCACCACAGCCAACTGAAAGTTATCTGATACCATCTGTACATCCCCTAGAGCTGTGCTTTTGATACATAATTTCAGAAATTGGTTTTAAATGTAATTAATTTATTTACCTATATTGAGGTTTTATTTCTTTCTATTTTTCTTCCAAGGAATTGTTTTCAGAGTTTGGGCCCCTAACTAAGGCATCAGTACATTTTGACAGATCTGGTCGCTCTTTAGGTACAGCAGAAGTTATTTATCAGAGACGTACAGATGCAGTGAAAGCCTTGAAACAATACAACAATGTTCCTCTTGATGGTAAGTATTTTGATTGTTTAATATCTTTCAGATGTCATTCTGTTTCTGCATTAATATCCCTTTCTTTTTTTTTTTCTCCATTCCTGTTTTGCCTCACAGCGTCAGGGTAAAAGAGATTTCTAGAACGTGCTTTTCTGTCGCTACATAATAGTGTCTTTCGTCGCCTCTGTTATCTCTTAGGTCCATCTTTTACGTGGTCTGCCTTTTGCTTTCGTATCCATTGTATCGAAGCAACATAGCTAATCGTGATAACTCAAGAAGCTTGTCATGATGAAGTCTACAGTCTTCTCGAGGTTCTTCTTGAAGCTCCATATTAGCCACTTGTTAAGCCACTCTTGGTGATTTGTATGTGATCTGAGCCTAAGAGTGATTGTACATTGTGCCAGTTGTGCAATCTACAAGTAGACCAGCACATTCGATTTTGCAAAACTTTTATTTACTAGGGTAGCTTCTAGGCTTCTACCTCATTGCCTCTTATGATATGCCTTGTAGGTCACAGTGTTACTATTCTTTGCTCCCTTGTGGGCCCCGGCAACACACAGGCAGGGTAGATGTATGAACATGTTACTAATGTAAATACTAATAAGTTTGTGTGTATTCTTCTGCTGTCCTCGTTTTTATTAGATATGCTACCTCTCCTTCTTCTTTGCGTTCGTTCTTTACGATAAATTTTAATGATTGTTTGTGATGTTTGATCTTTGTCAAGAACGTGTATACGTTGCACATTGGTTTGTAGGCCCCTAAATGCATAGACTTCTACATGTTTAGGACACCTGCATCGATTTCAGCCAAACCTCCTTAGGTGCCTCTTATGACATGCGTGGCAGGTAACAGTGGTTCTATTTTTACACCTCAAATTTGGGCCCCGGTAACCACTCGGGCGGATGTGCTACCTAATAATCATTAGAACAGCATTGGATGCTTGGTAAATTGACATTTGTTTGCAACTTTTGACAACAGTTTTGTCTGTAAATTATTCTAGTAATTTTTTCTCTAGTCAGTTCTAGAGTGTAACAATGTACAATGCTTGTTCAGGTCAGCCAATGAACATACAGTTAGTGGGAGGAGCTACACCACTTCTTAGCGGCAACACAAACTTACGACTTGGATCTAGAGGTGGAGGCAGCAGACCAGGTAGAGGAGTAGGAGGAGGGTGAGTACCTGGCTTATGGGTGTACTTGTTCATAATATAAGTTGACAGTCTTAAACTAAACAGTTACAGTCATGCCTGCATAAGCCACAGCTCTGGATGGCAAAACAGGTTCTTACTTACTTTTTGTTACGAGCTGTGCACACATGTTTTCCACAAGACACTCTCGATGCTTCCATCTTTCATGAATGTTCTGAGTCAAAAAAGCTGTGTGCATTTCTTCTCAAATCGTGTAATTCCATATTCTTGGTCATCTCTCTCTGGTTGTCCAAGTGATGGCTATTCTTGCAGGTATGTCTGTAATTCTCATAATATGGCCTAGTTATTCCATCTCTTTTTTAATGATATTTTCCATGCCTACTAAACTGGTGATAATAGAATCTGTTGATGCATACTGTGCTTGGCAGAACATTTTTTGGCATTTCACGGGATCTAAAGCGAAGGATTGGCTTCATTGCACGGGTTTTACCTCAATAGCTCGGTCCCTCTCATGGAAGTGGCACGCCACCCGCTGAGAGTATTATATAAAGCATGAACTCCGTAGCTCTTGCAACAGTCCTAGGGGTCTCTGAAAAACTGCACCTGTGAACGGTCTGGATTCGAACCCACGACCTTCAGAATGCAATACAAAGGCTTAGCCACAGAGTCCTCCTATGAAAGGTCAATGAAAACCTCTTGGTCATTCTCAAACTGGAGCGTTCGAAGAAGAATCTTATTATTTCTCCAAAAGTTTTCATCAACTTCTATTTAGTTTTAATTTAGTCTTGAGATCATAATCACTACACATCAAACCAATTAGTCCATAAGTGTTTTGATCTCTTTCTCAGTGTGTCTGTCAGCGTGTTTCAACTAACAACATATGTAATCTTAGGAGATCCACAGTGAAATTAGTCATGCAGAATGTTACATTTTTTCCTGCTGCTGTCTCATACTTTCTTTCTTGTGCCTGACTGTTAACGTAAATTATCATAGTTGTCTCTTCTTCTTTGCGTTCGTTCTTTACAACCAATTTTAATCACTCTTTGTGATGTTTGATCTTTGCACCACATTTGGGCCGGTAACACTCGGCGGTGGCGTCTGTGGCCTAGGGGTTGTGACTCGGTCTATTAACCTTGGCGTTCGAGTTCAAATCACGCTGCGGACAGTTTGGTTACAAATTGTTTGCATGGATTTTAACAAAGGACGATGGCACCACCCATTCAGAAAGCAATGGCAAACTACTGAAAGTAATAATGTCTAGAAAATCACAAACAGCGTTAAAAAGCTGGGTTGATTCGCAAAGTCCTGTAAAGGATATGTAATTAACTTTTTTTTTTTTAACCACTCTGGCAATAGTTAGTCGTAATAATTCAACCTTATAATTTTGTTCCAGTATTTCATGCATTCTATTTTATTTTATTAGATTTCGTGGAGGTAACAGAGGTGGACGGGGCAGAGGTGGTAGAGGAGGACGCGGCAGAGGTGGACGTGAACAAAAACAAACTGTCACTGTGGAAGACTTGGATGCTCAGTTGGATGCCTATAATGCCAAGGTTTGTTAGTTGTTTAAATTCACTCTTTGCAACAAGTCTCAAATGCAAAATGTGAGGACAAATGACAAATCTTCACATCTTTGATATATACAAATACTTTTGTGCTGGCTGTAGTTGTGTTAATAGAGACATTCAAGTGATGCACATCAGAAAATAGACTGCAATAGTGATTTTTGAATAATGAATCTCAATCAAAGAAAACTTGCTGATGCTACAAATGTGAATGAGAAAATGGAAGTGTTTGAACATATAAAGAGAGCGAAGGATTGGAGAAGACCATCATTGAAAAGGACATCTCAGTGAAGAGAAGACCAGGAGAAGATGGATTCAGGATGTAACTGATTGTTTTAAGCATGACGACTGTAGAGGCGGGACATCTTACCTATGAGAGAGAATTTCGAAGAACTGTAAGGGTGGCAAAGTTCTGCTCATGACAAACTATTTGATGATGATTATTGAATAATAGTCATAGCAATATTTCTATACTGTGGTCTCAATACGAGTTGATTACACTGACCTAGTGGCAGTGTAAATTCCTGGTTTGAGGCCAGCTTGATTCTGGCCACGCCGGTCATAAATTTGGTCACATTTGTAGCCATTTTAGCACTACACATACCTAGTTGTTAGCCATCTCTAGAAGTATGCACGTGTTAAGTGTTTGCTACCTATTCAGTTTTAAGATCTGGATTGGAGCAGACACATAAATTACCAGACTTGCTATATGATTTCCACCCATGTGGTGCCGGGGCCCAAGGAAGGAAAGAATAGTACAACTGCAACCTACAAGGCGACTGAGCCTATGGAAGCTACCCTAGTGAATAAAAAACGTAGCAGAAATTGGATCTGCTGGCCTACTTGTAGGCGCATAACGATCAATCGCTCTTAGGCTCAGATAACATACAGATCCAGCAGAGTGGTTAATACATGAGTCGTTATGGGCGTTCAAGAAGAAGAATTGCTTCTTTGGTTGTTCTTCGACCAATTTTAATCACTCTTTGTGATATGTTTAATCTTTGCCAAGAACGTGTATACATTGGTTTGGTAGACCCCTAAATGCATAGACTTATACATGTTTAGGACACGTGCATCTGATTTCATCCAAACCTCCTTAGTCGCCTCTTACAACATGCGTGGCAGGTAACAGTGGTTCTACTCTTTACACCCCACATTTGGGCCCCGGTAACCACTCGGCAAGAAGAATATGATTTCTATGTTATAAATATTTTTCTTTGTTTGCTTTCATATTTGCTTGCAGTAAAATATAAAGGAACTATTTTATCCCACATGGTATATAGGTAATACATGTTAGGTCAGTATTTTTCATTGACCGTCGGCACTCGACGGGTGATGTTGTCAACATCGCGTCAGTTGACTTTACTTCCCAGTGCTTTTCCTGGTACCCATGAGGCTCGGTCGACCTGAGAGCCACTACTGCCTGAAAGATTCTCGCTCACGTGAATTTAACCGGACCATTAGCCTAAGAAACCAGTTCACTAACAACTATGCCACTGCTCTCTAATTCTTACGGGCATCCATGTTAATGACTGACAAAAGTAAGTCAGTTAGAGACTCTCAACATATCCATATAACTATTTGTTACGAAAACTAGGTATTTCTATATGCTTCTCTGTTCAATCTTGTATTGTTGGCATGTCTCAAACAGCTGCAACTAAAACTAATGTAAATATGTATTGTTTATGAGTGTTTCACATGCATCCAAGAACAATTTATAAATTGTATTTTCTTTGTTTTTAGATGGAGACTAATTGAGATGTGTGAGATCTACTGTGACAAAGTTAGCACTTGTGGAACACATGAGCCACAACATAGAACAAGACAAGAACTAAGATCATGGGACATGCTTTACAATATATTGTTTATAATTTATAGGAAGGGATTCATGTCCAAGTTAAAAAATGCCCATTCGTCACATAAATTGTATTACTATTTTTCATTTTGTAATGTCTTGCCTTGTATCATACCCATCTTGTCATTTTTTATTTTGTTCATTGTAATTTACCTTTAAAACAAAATGCTCTTGCAAACAAATACTAGTCTGTTTTATTTCCTTTCTATGTTTTTGTTTTTTACGTGTGTGTGCAAAAACTTAAAATGTCTTATTGTAGATGCTAGCTTCTTTACCTTTCGACTGCCAACGGAGCACAGGTCTTCAACAAACTTCTACCAGCTCTTCCTCTCTCCTGCCATCCCTTCCAATTCTTTCCATGTTTACCTATTCTTTTAATATCAGTCAGCCTCTTCTCCAGGTATGTCTAGACCTTACCCTACTCCTCTTTCTCTGCGGGTTCCAAAACATTGCCTGTCTTGCAATGCTTCTGGCCGGTCTTCTCTATGTGTGTCCTATCCATCGCCAGCATCTCTTCCTTAGCTCTTTCTCTGAGTTCCTCATTTGTAATCTTAGCATACCATCTCAGTTCCTCTATTCTATGTAAGCATCCATTTATGAAGGTATGTGGTTTCTTTTAGATGCTAGCTGCCAGCACTAAAATTAGAAATAGTGTTGCTTTCATTTTTTGTGTGTAGATATTTGCATGGATACATTAATACTAGAACGGAGGTTAGCCTAATAGATCTCTCATTCGTTCTTCACTGCCAATTTTATCATTCTTCTTGTGATATATAATTGATCCTTTGCCAAAAACACTTGTTTTACATTATGCGATTATATGTCCATGGCGACTAGGCCCGCCCACTCGGTTTCAGCCAGCTGTTTATTTACTAGGGTAGCTAGCCTAGGAGACGATCCATTCTGCTGTATATTTTGGCCCAGATCTACGCCTTTACGATCATCTATTTGCCGATGCATTTATCTGATCTGAGCCATGGTGTGGAGCGTCATCTCACTCTGTGTAGGATGATTGGCGTCCGAAAAGTATTGCCCTTAGCCAATGTTTGGGTCAAGCCTTTGCATTATCGGCCTTACTTTTCTATCCACAGTGAGTTTGGTCCTGAATAGGAGTATTCTCAGCCGTTTTGGGGCAATTGTCGTTACTTGGTAATTTGCAAGGATTTTCCCCGTCTCCAGGAAACACTGGTCTGGGGCTGCGCACGGATATTCTAGAGTGTCATTTCAAGCGCGCTAGCAACGCAACTGAAATTTTGCGCGCTCAACATCACCAGCCTCAGTTCTTCCAGGGATGTTAGTTGTTATTGCAACAGTACCCTGCTCGGTTGTCCCAGAGAGGGCAGTTTCGTTAGACACTAAACACAGCTTTAGGATTTGCGCGGCCAACTTTACCAATAGGTTTCTCTGTGCTTGGCCTCATTACGGAGTTTGCTGTAACTTTCCTATGTATCGTCACGATGCTGCGTTATCATGCTTTTCCTAGATACTTGCAGAGACTTTTGATTCGTTATGCATTGTTCTTATTGATTTTTGCCCCACATCTGGCAATTTGCTTGCAACCCTTTACTCCGGGGGAGTTGGGATTCTTTCACAGACAACTACTGTTTCTGTTGTTTCTCACCATGCACACCTTCACAATGCCTCTAGCTTGTCCAGACACACAAGCTTCTTTCTTCTTTGCTCTTTGTCTTCTTTGCGTTCGTTCTTTACGACCAATTTTAATCACTCCTTGTGATATGCTTGATCTTTGCCAAGAACATGTATTCGTTGCACATTGGTTTGGTAGGCCCCTAAATGCATAGACTTTTACACGTTTAGGACATGACCGATTTCAGCCAAACCTCCTTAGTCGCCTCTTACGACATGCGTGGCAGGTAACAGTGGTTCTATTCTTTACACCCCAAATTTGGGTCCCGGTAACCACTCGGGTGACACAAAGCTTAACTTGGAGCCCTTCCTTATAACTCGAAATTCGCCCTATGTGGACCCAGGCAGCTGTCTCGGGCCTACGTTTTGCTCACGCGGCCCACTAACTTCTGGATGCACCCCTCATCCATTCATGTTTATCCGTTGAGCTTTTGCTGTGGCGGAGAGCGTGCATTAATAGTCACTCTGGGATTCTGCTCGTCTGCGTTGCGAGCGGATCACATCCAACATGTCTATGTCTGCAACACTACTTATACCAGAGTAGCTCTCCCTCGATCCATGCACGCTTAGCCAGACTGGAACCACAGTCTGTTTCCATGGTCACCACGGGGAGGTGGGGCAGGATCTTGATTAGTGCCCGCTCACTAATCCTGCGGCTGCGTAGTCCCCATGCGCCTATGACCCCAGCCCAATAGATGAAGTGAACACTAGATGGAGAAATTTCTGAATACAATTCACTAAACATGTTACTTTTTGCACAACTATGGAGATCACCGCTGCCTCCAGGGCTCTGTCATGGGTGGCTGAGCAACAGGTTACCCATACGATCATCATATCAGACTCGATGAGTATGCTTCAACTCATTGAATCTGGAAGTATGCGTGTGGAATGGGTGGACATCATTCGGAGATCACATCTCAAGAAAATGACTTGGCTGGACATGCTGGAGTGCGGGTAACGAGCGTGCTGACTCTCTTGCAAACAGTGCCCCGACTCAAGTGGGCAGAAGCATGGACAGAGCCGATATCATCAATGCGGTACACTCTCAATTGTGTGACATGAGCGGGTTTCAGACACTGGAACGAGTTCGAGAATTAGGCGTTAAGTTTGGACATGCCAGACAGTGTCGTCTTCGTGGTGAGAGAGAAGATATAGTAATCAACTTCTCATGGGTACTGTGAGAAAATGGACTTTGGGATGGCTGCTGCAACGGAGGACAGCACGAATGGGAATGCCCAATGTGCCATAACGTCGATAACATAACTTTTTGCACAGGACTAAAGTTTTTCTATATGCAGTCATAACAAATTTATAGTCCCATACTTCAAGTGCTCCATATCGGCCACTTGTTAACCACTTTGTGTGTGTTGTATGTGATCTGAGCCTAGGAGTGATTGTACGCTGTGCCAGTAATGCGCCTACAGTAGTCCAGCACATTCAATTTCTGCGATGCTCTTTGTTTACTAGGGTAGCTTTCCTAGGTCCTACATCAGTCACCTTTTATGACATGCCTTGTAGGTTGCAGTGGTACTATTCTTTGCTTCCCTTGCGGCCCTGGCACCACACGGGCGGTAGTACCATACAAACTCACATTTGGGGAAAGTTATATCAATCAAGTGCCATGCCTGCCGGCATAGGCGATCATGTCTCTCCACAACTCTCTCCTTAGTACAGATAATCACTTCTGACATCGAACCGCGATGTCGGACCATCTTCTCCCTGTCTTCCACAATTCCTCTTTCCCTGAATTTTTCCTATTGTCACAAATGTTCTAAACCTTCTCTTTGCATTATATGCCAGAAGAACCGTGATTGTCTGCTTCTTATTCTTTTGAAATGGTAAAATAACACATTAAAGATAGTAAGAGCAGTGGCGGCTTGTGATCATTTTTGTTGGTGGGGCCAGACACAAATTTTCGGAAAAATCATGGTTTGGGGTTGTTATGTTTTAATTTATAAAATAAATAATACACGTTACACATTATTTTTTGGTGGGGCCCGGCCCCAGTAACCCTTAATGACGAGCCGCCACTGAGTAAGAGTATACATTATTATTCTTCAAACGCTCCATATCGACCACTTCTTAACCACTCTTTGTGATTTGTATGTGATCCTAGCCTAATAGCGATTGTATGTTGTGCCAGTTATGCACATACAAGTACGCCAGCACATTCGGTTTCTGCTATGCTTTTTATTTACTAGGGTAGGTTCTACATCAGTTGCCTCTTATCTCTCACGATCGTTCTAATGTGATAAATAAACAACTAAACATCAAGAACGGATGTACGTGCACAACCTTCAGTACCTATTGGAGATCAGGTGCTTATCGTTCGGTTTCAAACAGCGTTTACTGGATTCGCTCTCCGTTAGCCCTTTGTTGTCCCCAGCCAAACCTGCAAGGCAGCAGGTTGCTATTTTCTTTAGGGCAGCGACCATTAGACGGCCTGCCCTCCCGGGCTTATGAGCGCCATCTACCCAGCGAACCGGTCGTTTTGTGTACACCTTGGTTTGCTGCCCGTCCAGTTTTGTGTACGGTTTGCTCCGCTAGCCTTTGATTGTCCCCAATCAAACTATAAGGCAGCAGTAGTTCCCTGCGAGCGGAAACGCGCACTGGCTTCGCCTCTGCTGGGTTTTCCACTTTTTTCTGCACATTCGGGTGCACCGCACACCCTCTTGCCTGTCGAGCTTGCTGTACCATGCTTTCTGCCCGCCTGTAGGCCCAACCGTGCATCGTCGGCATGCTTGCTCGCGCTGCCCTGGTGCCTACGTCACCATTTCCGTCAATTCCAAACGTGCTCACATTTGCCTTGGCTGCCCCGCCTGAGGCTTAATCCGGGCCCCACCCCTGTGATGGAGGCCGGTTTCGCCGTGTGAGTCCACCAGTGCATCGTCCACATGCGTGCCCGCTCTGCCCCGGTGTCTGCTTATCGTCACCGTCAATTTCGCCGTGCTCACATTTGCCTGGATTGTCCGACCCTGTGGCTTAAAATCGTACCCTATATGGGCCCACGTGCAGCTCAACTCGACTCCCAGTATATTCGGATTCCAGAGAAGAGGGAACATACGCGGGTTCCGAGTTTCGCCCCCCGTCTCTTCGACGGATGCACCTTTCATCCTGATGCGGTCATGGTTTTACTTCGGTTGTACGTGTAGAACTGGATACGCGAGGGCAGACTGAGAGTGTATTTAACCAGCGATCCACAGGAACCATCAGTATGCATACCCTTTGCTATTTGTTGAGGGAGACTGAGCACCTATGGATCTGACCGGGAATGCAATGACGTAGGTTCAGTAACCAATAACCAGTCAAGTTAACCACTCTGTGTGGTTTGCGCCGAGAACATGAGTACGTTGCATATCATAGGCCCATATGACATGTAGGACGGCACATTCGAATTTCGGTCAAAATAATGTATGCATATTATCCAACATTAGTACTGACGGGAATGGATATTGAGCAAAGCGCAGTCACAAAAATAACTACATGTGAAATGCGTTGCCTGCGAAAAGTTACCAACAACACAAGAAAAGACAGAATCACCAACATCAGCATAAGAAAGAAAGTTGGCACAAAACCGTGCTTGAATTACATAGATAAACAAAGAATGAAGTGGTTTGGCCACTTAATAAGAATGCATCCAAACTCCACAGTATACAGTCTTCTACAACAGAACATCGGGAAAGATGGTTAAATGGCGTAGCAGAATCCTGTGAAAGAGCAAAGATAACAATCACACAAGCCACCAGAACAGCGCAAGACTAAAACAAAAAACCACGACACTGGGCAACAACCCGGTAGCAGTGTGACGACAAAAGAAGAAGAAGTACTGACGGGCAACTGTACGATTAACAAACAGACGAACCATACTTTAAAGTACGGTAACAGGAGTAAAACTGTAGCATTGTATCATATCTGCTTATTCATAGGAAGACTGTCAGGGTTGACTCGTGCTAGGATAAAATATCGTGATATCATCAAATAGTTATTGAATTTCATGGATACACGGACGCTCGTGTCAATATTTGCACAGTGACTGTTTTATCTCCTCGTTGTGCATCTTGGAAACAGATAAACATGTCTAACAAAGTAATGATATACATTATCTCGTCGCGGTGAAGTCTGCTGATGACCTTTTCCGTGCTATATGAGGCAATCAACTGTTTAATCCTACAGTTGTAAGTGTCGATGTTGTAAGAGATCAATTGCAAAGCCACGGATTTATGGTAAGGGCGTAAAGACTACAATGTAGGCCTTTCATATTTTTTTGCTTTCACCCATAAGAGAGCGGGTTTACACATTGTTAATTGTCGGCAGAGTTTATACTGTGACTCCATTTTGGGAAACCATGAGACTTTCTGATAGAGAAAATTTTCACGAGCTTTCAATCCCAGAGGGATGCTGTAGTGACGATGGGTATAACAGCGAACTGGATAGTCTTCTATGCGGTAAAATGACTGAGTCTCGTTGGTTGCCAAAGTCTGAGAGACCCCGAAAAAGAGATGGGAGCTGAGAGTTGTTTCCAATGGGGCACTACGGAAAAGTGAAACAGTCTTGACGAGTGTATTTCCTGACCACCGACTCCTCGAGCAGAATAGGATTAGTTTATACGTCTGCTCTATTTACGCCCCCTCGCTTGGCTTTGGAAAAAATTACCCTTTGGTAACATTTTTAAGCGCCCGTGTGCTGCCGGGGCCCGAAAGGGGAGCAAAGAGTAGCACACTCGACCTACAAGGCATGTCGCAAGAGGCGACTAAGGTGGGGTTTGGCGTAGGGCTGGCTACCTATCCAGTGAAAATTTTAGCCACAAAATCCAACCAACCATGAACAAGTCACATAAAATAAAAAAAAAAACTGTAGCAACTAAGGGGAAAAGGGAGCTCTTCTAGAAGAGGTATGAAGCGATGCAGAGAAACCCGCAAGGAGTCTACACCGCAGATTATCTTCCTTTCACCTAGGAAAACTCCAAAATTTGGGCACCTGGAATGTTAGAAGTATGTATCAAAGGGGAAAAGACGGGGTTGTAAATGAGATGAAATTTCACAGGATTGGCATCTTGGGATTATGTGAAACTAGGTGGAATGGTGCAGGCAAACAAGATCTAAACACAGGAGAAACAATGCTGTTCTCAGGCCATATGGAAGAAAATGCCCCCATAGTGAAGGAGTTTTAATGCTATCTAAAGAAGCGGAGAAGGCACTAATAAAATGGGAAGCAGTGAGCCCTAGGATAATCAAGCACATTCAGAACCACCAAAAAGAAAGTATTCTTGAATGTGACCCAATGTTATGCACCTACCAATGATAAAGAGGAAAAAGTAAAAGAGGAATTTTACATAAAACTTCAAAATACTATAGGTAATCAGAGAAATGGGAACATCAAAATTTTGATGGGTGACCTCAATGCCAAAATAGGTTCGGACAACATGGCAGAGGAGATCATGGGGAAACACGGACTAGGGAAAAATGAACAAAATGGAGAACTATTCACTAATTTCTGGGAGCGAATCAATATGTCATGGTGGAAGTGTCTTTCCACATAAAGAATACAAAGCAACCTGGTATCACCCGATCCAAAAACAGAAAATCAAATTGACCACATATGCATAAACAAGAAATTCAGGTCATCTCTACAAGATGTAAAGGGGCCTAAGGGGGCAGATGTAGATTCGGATCACCACTTGTGATAAGTAAAATTAAACTGAAGCAGCATACATAACATCCCATGAACATAGACACCCAAAATAATGTGGATACCTCGGAAACCAAGAAACAAAGGGGAAAAGTTCACGGTCACAGTCTCTCATAAGTATGAGGTGTTGCGGCAATTAGAAGATGAGGTGAGTGCGGAAGAATGTGGCAGCAAACCAAAAATATTTGGGAAAGAAACATGCAGAGGTATTAGGAAAGAAGGAGTGGAATCATAAGGCATGGATAACTCCAGAAAAACTCAAGAAAAAGAAGAAAGGAAAAAGAAGAAAGCAGATTTAAATAATAGCAAAACTAGAACTGCCAAAGCCATAGCCCAGGAAAAGTACACAAAAGCTAGCAAGAAAGTGAAGAAACAAATAAAGTAGATAAAAGACAATACATAGAAGATCTAGCAAAAAGAAGCAGAGGTAGTGCAGGGAAAAAGGAAACCTTAGGGATCTTTACAATATCACTAGAAAGCTAGGAGGAAAATACAGACCATCAAATGGGTTGATCAAAAATAGGGAAACTTCACTAATGTTAGAGACCAAATGGAAAGATGGATGGAATACTAAAGAACTCCTGAACAGACCAGCACCTACAACCCCAGATATCCAACCGGCAAAAATTTGGGCGGACATCAACTGTGAGAAACCACCCAAGGAGGAGATTAGTAAAGCCATTAAACTTTTAAAGATGGAAAAGCGGCCGGCCCAGATGGTATTCCAGCGGAGGCGGTTAAAGCCAACATAAACACATCCACAGAAATACTGTATAAATTTTTGCAGAATCTGGGAGACCGAAGAAATCCAGCAAACTGGAAGAAGGATACCTGGTAAAGCTCAAAGAAAGGACCTTCAGAAGTGTGGAAAACTATAGGGAATAATGCTGTTGTCAGTCCTGGGAAAAATATAGCAGAGTCACCCTGGAGAGACTGAGAGATGCCATCGATATAAAGCAAAGAGATGAACAGGCAGGCTTCCGACCAAATAGATCCTGTGCTGACCAGATAGCACACATTATAATAATAGAGCAAAGTATTGAATGAAATCCCACTTTATATCGGATTTGTTGATTATGAGAAGGTTTTTTGACAGTATTGATGGAAACCCTTTGAATTATGAGGCATTATGGAATCCCAAAAAATTATTAACCTAAAAAAAGCAACATATACAGATATGAAAATGTAGGTTCTTCTTGAAGGTAAACTAACAGATACTTTCGGAATAGAAACAGGAGTGCGTCAGGGATGTCTTCTATCACCTTTGTTTTCTTACTGACAATAGACTGGATTATGAAGACCACTAACTAACACCAGAAATGGAATCAATGGACTCTGAAAAGGGGCCTAGGGGATCTGGACTTCGCTGATGATATAGCCCTTCTGTCACATACACGAAATCAGGTGCAGGATAAGCAAACACATTGAATCAAGGTCCCAGCAACTGGGGCTGAACATTCATGGGGGAAAAGACAAAGATTTAAATTAACCAAACAACGACAACTCGATCTCGGGGAAATCCCACTTCAAGAGGTAGAATCATACCATTTTGGCAGCAACGTAACAAAGAGGGTGGAACAGATAAAAGATGTTAAAATAAGAATACAGAAGGCAAGAGAGCTTTCATTGCACTGGAACATTTGAAGTCAAAGAAATAAAATCTAGAACAAAAATTCGGATATTTAACTCTAATGTTAAGCAGTTCTACTGTATGGGTCAGAAACATGGGAACAACTAAAACAATAGCGCAAAAATTGCAAACATTCATCAACTGGTGTCTGCGCAGAATAGGGGAATAAGATGGTATGATAGGGTCACAAATGAGGAGCTTATGGAGAGAACAAGACAGATTCCAGTGAACGAACAGGTTAAAAAGACGCTGGCGCTGGATAGGACACACTTTGCGAAAACCGGAGGAATATAACGAAAAAGGGCCCTTGCCGGGAACCCGGGGACAGCGAAAGAGGGGAGGCCGAGAAATACATGGAGACGAGATTTGGAGGGGGAGATCAACAATATAAAGAAGAGCTGGAGGGAGCTGCGGGAGATAGCTAGAGATAGGAAGACTTGGCATGAGTTGGTTGAGGGCCTATGCCCCAACCGGGGTAAAAGGCAAAAGAGAAGAGAGAGAACATTTTTAGAATAAACATACAAAGTATAATCTCTTTTCTGGCACAAGGAAAAGAGTGCAGACTAACGATTCCTTACAAATGGCAAGACAAACATGACAGCAATTCGTTTATTTCAATACGTTTTCCCATCCTCTTCCAGTTAATAATGATGACCTTCTTTTATGCAATTCTTTTCCCTTTATTATTATTTATTGATGGACGAGAAAGAAAATAATGTACCAGGTTTCAAACATGATATAGCATTTAGGTGAAGCATGATAAGGACAACCGTAAAACTGAGTCAATACCAACTATGCTGACAAACGTAAAAGAAAGCAGTTTTACGTAAGCAGAGTAACAGACAGTGTAAACTATGTCAAATATGTTTGACATTTATCTAATCAAACCTACATACCCCTCACCTTCGTCTATCGGTCACAATTGATGTATTAATACTTAATCCAAAGAGATACTATTCTCCTCTGGAAGTAGATAGAAAAATCGATTCTTCTGTCCCCAACGTAAACAGTTCTCAAGAAGTGATTATTCAGAGATCTGAACAAAGGAGGCGAACATTACAATAAAGTGATGCTACTAAAAGAATAAATAAGAAAAAATGGCTTGTTATCATCTTACTGTATATTTTGTAGGTGAAAACTCCAATGGAGTCACAAAATGCATATTTTATCGCTTGATTTTTACATTTTTGGAGTGTGGGGTTGGGGTTTTATTTTTTTTCAGGAAACGTGTGCCACGAAGATGCCAAATAGTTTGCTTTAACCCCAACTGTAATGTAAGTTGCAGTCATAGTTGTAAAAAATAAGCTATTTTACGCATGCTGACATGCATATTTGTTTTTTTTAGGTTTGCAGGTGTTTGCGGTCATAATGTAAGTAGTGTGGTGCTCGATAAAAAGTAACTTTACTACCTATAACTATATCAACCGTCGTCGACTTACATTATTATATCGCTTACGTAATTTTGATCTTAATTATAGTAAACTGAATCAAATTAATGTTTTATATTCATTTGTCTTCGGCAAATAGGAACTGCAAGACTTAAGGCGAGATCCACCAGCAGGATGCTCAGCTGGCCCTGTAGGAGATGATTGTAAGTGCTGTGGACGTGGTCATAGTCATGTGATGATATACTATTTTATTATTCATTATAATCCATTTTGATTTTGAGCCCTCCATCTCAAGGTTTGACATTTTACAAGAGTTGAGAGAAAGAACACTCAACTCCATCAGATGTTTTGTCTTCTGATTTGGTTAGTTTAATCTTTGATCTCATATATAATTATATTTAAGAAACTCAGTTGTCCCCAGCATACATTAGTTAGTTTGTCCTTGCAGGACTAATTTTCTGGTTTCAAAATATATTGTTAAAAGAGTTATACGCTGTATTAATGTCTACTGTATTAGCAGAGCACAACAAATATAACAGTACTTGAAACCTAAGTGTTACCATTTTATGTTATTGTTACCAATAGTAGTTCCATAATATTGGTCTTTATCAACAATGATTTTGGTATCATTTTACATCCATCACTACTGAATATGCCTTATTATCTCTACTCATGTGTATTATCAAAGGGTGCCTGTAACTACACGGGTTGTGTGTATACATGGTTATGATGGTCGTTCTCTCTCTTTGCCTTTAACCCGGTTGGGCATGGCTTTTAACCAACTCTGCCAAGTCTTCCCATCTTTAGCTATCTCCCTGCAGCTCCCTCCAGCTCTTCTTTATATTGTTGATCTCCAGCCTCAAAAACTCGTCTCCATGTATTTCCCCTTCCTTCTTCGCTGTCCCTGCAGGTTCCAGGCAAGGACCCTTCTTTTATACACCCCCCCGGTTTCCAAAGTGTGTCCTATCCCGCGTTTTTTAACCTGTTCATTCACTGGAATCTGTCTTGTTTTCTCCATAAGTTCCCCATTTGTGACCCTATCATACCATCTTATTCCCTCTATTCTGCGCAGATACCAGTTGATGAATGTTTGCAATTTATGCTCTATTGTTTTAGATTGTTCTCCATGTTTCTGCCCCTAGAGAACTCTTTAACATTAGAGTTAAATATCAATTTTGTTCTAGATTTATTTCTTTAGACTTCCATATGTTTAGTGCAATAGAAACTCCTCTTTCCTTCTGTATTCTTATTTTAACATCTCTATCTGTTCCACCCTCTTTGTCTACGTTGCTGCACAAATATGTGTATGATTCTACCTCTTGAAGTGATTTCCCCAGAGATCGTGTTGTCGTTTTTTTAATTCTCAATATCTTTGTCTTTCCCCTATGAATGTTCAGCCCTAGTTGCTGGGACCTTTGATTCAATGTGTTTAGCTATCCTGCATCTGATTTCGTGTATGTGACAGAAGGGCCATATCATCAGCGAAGTCCAGATCATCTAGTTGCTCTGTCAGAGTCCATCGGTTCCATTTCTGGTGTTAGTAACTGTGGTCTCTGTGTTACTATAAGAATTCTGAGTTTGGGCTTGTTCTTCCTTTAAGCTCATCACTATGTTTCTCTTCAAATGATTTTTCCCTTTGCATAATATTGTTTTCCACATAAATCCGTCAGCTAGTTTTTTCCCTTTTGTGAAAAAGAAGTCCCTTCAAATTTCTGTCATTTGTATTGACTTTTTGCAGAGCCAGGTTGAAGGGTGAACCATCGGCTCTAGCCTGGATGAAACATCCATCACCATTCGAAATATTACATATTCTTTCTAATCATCGTCATTTTAGATGGGGATTCTGGATTCTCAAGATACCATACAGTTTTCTTTGAAGGTGGTGTGATCACATTCTTTTTCCCAAAATTTTTGCCTGTATTAGACAGTAGGACTTATTCTGCCATCATACCTGCAAATTCATGACAGTAGCTAGACGTGCCTATTTTAAATTTGCTGTACAGGTGGTGTTTCATTTTTGTGACCTGTTCCCAAAGGGGAAGTATGACACATCTGGACTGTTGGTAATGTCTATCCTCTGCTTTTTGTTTGGGAGGTATTTCCCCTTTACATTGTATTCTCCTTTGATTATAATTTTAGCTGCCTCATAGCTGATCAGATAGTCTTCTTGTGGCACCTTTCCTCCTTTTTTGGTCAGACTATCAGCTTTTCTCTTAATGTTGCAATGTAATTCACGAAATCACTACTCTCTGGAGATTATAAGTTATCCAACCTAGAATATCTTTAATTTCATTAATTCAGTGCTTCTGGTGATAATGATGTTTTTGTGATGTTATAACTAACAAAGAATCAAGTCAGCATCTGGTGTTTTTCTTGTTGTGCCATTACTGCTTCCTCATTGAGAGCTTCCACTAATACGCTAAAATTGTTTGAGAACTTTGCTATGTCCAGGGTTATCTCTTACCAATGTTTTAATCTATTATAAACATTTATTAAACACACACATATATATATATATATATATATATATATATATGAATATATATACACATGAACTTCGTTAACTATACTCTTGGTTATAATATAACATGAAATAATAAGTCTAAAGATAAGACCATTATATGCGATATTAACAGCAGACCCGAGTACCACAGTTGGGAGAATTAATGACCACCATAGAAATATGGGTAAAGAAGAGAATAAGGATGTTGACAGAATTGAGTATGTAATGTCTGTTATCTTCTGTGAATGTGGAATATTTCAGTTTATTTAACAGGCAGTTTTTAAAAATTCCTTTGCCATTGAGCTCCTATGAGATTTACATGGTTGCAAAGATTAGAATCACTGTCTCCTTTTGCATGTCATAAAGGGTGACTTTAAAGGTCAAGTGCTTAATTTACTGTGGACCACAAACTGGGGGAAGTCACCGTCAGGTTGCCCTAAAGTTTAGTTTTCAGGTCGACTGGGTGTGGTCACATGTTGCTTCTCAGCTCACCCAGGAGATAGTCTTGCGAAACATACTCCAGTGTCTGTTCCGACTGCTGACATTGGTAGATATTTGACTTATTCCTAGCCTATGTAATTGTTTGTTGGATCAAGAGAATATCAAGACGAGTTAGAGGAAAGAAGAAAATTATTGCAGAGAGATTAAGAGCTGAATAGACACATCAGGACACAAGGTAGCAATAATGTCTCTGAAATTCCATACAACAATTGTTGAAGACTTTTCCTAGCACAGATTCGTCTTGCTAGTCCCATGTGTCATTGCCATGGATTGTAGTTTTTACCACTTTGGAGCACAAGTTATAACTATTGTCTGCAAAGATAGAAAGTTGCCAACCAACAGTAATAGTATGTGAATTATATTTGTGAGACAAAGAAGTAAACTACTTGTTTTATTAACATCTGAAAGTATCTTGATAGAATTTCACTAATTATTTTTTAAACCTTCTAGTTTCTATGGAAACATAGGACTGTGAGTGTCACATATTATTTTGGGCTTTTCTATACTTCCTGTGAGGTTCCGATTTCTCTGGCTTTCTCAACTACTTTTCTTTGTTAGAATGTCAAAAAGGGAAAAGGGGGCTCAGTTTGGCTACATAATGTCATGTCTTTTGTGTAGCAATCTCTCTCTCTCTCTAGCCTGCGACACCTCTGCGCTTAGGGCAGCAACAAATACAGACCATTATTTTTGTCTATCCTCTGTAGTATGTCCTAGCTATGATTCATTTTTCTAAGTTCTTGTTCTACTATTCTCATCCAGGTCATTTTGGGTTTTCCACGTTTTAATTTGCCCTCTGTTGTCCATCTCAGTGCAGTTATCGTTAGAGAGTTAGTCTCCATACATATCACATGTTTGATCCATTTCCAGTGTCTCTTTTGGATGATGATGCTCATATTCTCTTGTTAACACCTTGCAAGCAGTTCTTGGTAAGAGATAGTATTTGGCCATAATACGCATAAGATCTTTCGCAGACAAGTTGTATGGAAGAAGGAGAGTTTGGACATATCTTGTTCTGTCGTTCTCCAGCATTCTGATCTGTATAGTAAAGTTGATAGCACACAGCTGTGGCATATATGAACTTTGGTTCTGATGCTGTATTGGGCTGACTTCCAAAGCGTCTGAAAGGTCATAAATGTACTTCATGCCGTACTCAGTCGGCTTTTAATGTCAGATCCAGCTCCTCTGTCGTGGCTGATAACATTTTCAAGATATGTGAAAACAGTTGTATTTGGAAGGATTTTATCTTCTAGTTTTACTGGTGCTGGGGTGGGCAATGTTCAGAGTCATTATTTGTGTTATATTCTGATTTTAATCCAACCATCTGGCTGTACTGGTTAAGGCAGCAAGTTTTTTCCTGGATATATTTATTTATGTGAGATAGAAGTGTGATGTCATAAGCAAAATCTAAAATCGAGGTCTTCCAGGGTGGATGTGAGAATCCATCAGATACCTATTGACTTATCTTCAGTTGTTTTACGCATCACCCGATCTATGACAATGTTGAATAGTAGGGCTGACATTACATATCCTTGTTGCCTGCCTGTTTTGACTTTAAACTTTAGCTCGGAAGTTTCAACACTGGGTGTGAATTTGTTGTAGCAGCTTTTCATGATGTTTATAAAACAAAGTGGAACTCCATACCGACTTAGAAAACGCCAAAGACTTTGTGGTGTATGCTTTGAAGAGGCCTTTTCGAAAGCAATAAAGTTGATACAGAGTTTGCATTGCCATTCTGTGCATTGTTCTATAATATTTATAAGTTGGGTAGCAATGAAGCAGATGAATTCATGTTTTTGAAGTTATAGATGTTTATGTTTATTTGTGCTTTTCTGTCCTTACAGTATATCATTGGGAAGCTATGATCCAGGGTCCTGTGAGTATTTATTATATTAATGTGTGAGGTACATTGAAAGAATGTTTTTATTTATATGTGGGTGTCTGTCGCTTAACCGTTAGTGAACTTGATCACAACCCAAGCATAGGTTCAAACTCTGTGGCAGGCAGTTTGGAAGCAAATTCGTGTTGTGGATTTTTACGAATGGTAATAATAGACCTCACTGTTTAGAAAGCAACAACAAACTACTGAACATATGTGGTGAATAGAAAATCGACCCATTTACTGTAGTTGATAGATAGTAAAGGATATGCCACGGTTTTCAATTTATATGTGTGTATATATAAATGGAAATTTTGTTTGAAATGTTAGATAGCTTAAAGATCTAAGTCATTCAGAATATATAAGCAACAAATAGAAACTATAAGAGTAGACAACCAATAGGAACTTTCCAGAAGGTCAACAAGGGAGTTAGGCAAGGATGTGTTTTATCACCTGATCTGTTTTCTCTCTGCAGCAAAAATATTTTAAGATCAATAAATCTTTCTACATCCCACATCATTAACCACTTTTTATTGTCCCAGGTCATGCTGGGGTGAAGAGCAAGGAGAGTGGATACACTGGCGGTCAATGCTGCGATCGAGAACAGGTCTTTATGGACAAAAACTACATCATCAAAGCTCTAAGAGATACCATACGCTCTGAAGATTTAAACGAAGAAGATAAAGGGTATTCTCAATCTTGGTTGTGCAAACCAATAGGTGCTGCAAGATAGGAAAACCACAAGAGAAAACCCAGTAGATACATCAATCAACACAGAACGGAAGTTGTTAGCCTAAACACACTGAAATACATGCTTGGGAGGAGATCGAAGCAATTACGGACATGTGCAATGAAGATGATTCTCAAATGAACAATAACCACTTTTATAAGAATTTTGTCTTCAATCATGCATTATTATTAACATAGTGCCAAACTTGTAAATTTTCTACCCCAAGCCCCTTAGTTCATCATGGAAAACGTAGTCATATTTGAGCATATCACCAATATATTGATGTAAGAGATTGAAAAAATGATACAGGTAGCAGAAAGCGAAGTTAATAATATGCTGTGCTAGTGACCATGTGCCGGAGAAGGTTCAAGGCCAGCTTGAACCAACAATTTTTAAAGACAGATTTATCTGACTAATAAAACAAGGGTTTGCCCGTGTGGTGCCGAGGCCCGAAGGAAGCAAAGAATGGTACTACTGCGACCTACAAGGCATGGCGTAAGAGGCGACTGATGTAGGACCTAGGAAATCTACCCTAGTAAATAAAAAGCATTGCAGAAATCAGATGTGCTGGCCTATTTGTAGGCGCATAACTGGCACAATGTACAATTCTTCTTAGGCTCAGATCACATAAAATCATACAGAGTGGTTAACAAGTGGTTGATATGGAGCGTTCGAAGAAGAAAATAAGGGTTAACATTATTTTTTAATTGTGATGAATAAAGTCTGCTGGAGACTAGAGACTTCTTCTTCTTTGCGTTCGTTCTTTACGACCAATTTTAATCACTTTTTGTGATATGTTTGATCTTTGCCAAGAACGTGTATACGTTGCACATTGGTTTGGTAGGCCCCTAAACGGATAGACTTCTACACGTTTAGGACACATGCATCCGATTTCAGCCAAACCTCCTTAGTCGCCTCTTACGACATGCATGGCAGGTAACAGTGGTTCTATTCTTTACACCCCAAATTTGGGCCCCGGTAACCACTCGGGCGAGACTAGAGACTTATTTGCTTGGAGGGATTCAACTCTTTCATCTTCAATATTCCTCAAGGTTCTAAGCTAGTCACTGCAATGTTCCCTTCAGTAGAAGACTGTCCAGCTTGTGACCTTGCATCCACCATCACTTGTCAAACACCTGTAGTTGAAAGTATACACTTTCTTCATGACACAGGGAACAAGAGTTAAAAACTCATACTCTTTTTAGGATCAAAACAGTAACACAGTATAAATGTTTTTATTATTGTTCATATTTTTCCTCAGCCTGACAGTGCATATGCTGATGGTGTCTTCTCTTTATCCATACATTTTCCTACAGACTATCCGTTTAAGCCACCGAAGGTAACTTGGCACATTTTTTACTGATCTATTTATTTTAATGTTATCAAGTAGGCAGTATAATTTATACATTTCTAGAAAAATAGTGCTCTTGACTGACACATTGTCTGCTATCTCAGCACTGAAATCTGAAAGGAACACAGAACTAAGTGATCTCAGGTCAACCCTAGCCCAGTTATCCCATGAATCTGAGAGGGTAGTAATCCAGTGGATACCCTCACACTGCAAGATCAAGGGGAATGAAGATGCTGACAGACTGGCTAAAGAGGAGCAGGAATGCCCCAAGATGACAACCTGGTTAGCTATGAAGAAGCAAAACCATCGCCAAAGGGCACTATAAAGCAAAATGGGATAAAGAACACCCAAAACACAACAAGAATGATGGATATTACCAACTGTCCAGAAGGGACAAGACAGCTATACTTCACCTCCGGACGGGTCACAACAGAATGAGACACCACCTGTACACTAAATTCAAGATAGGCACCAACAACCTGTGGCTTGGCAAGTATAACAACAGAACATATCTTACAGAACTGCCCCCAGTATGCAGACCTGAGAAGAAAGAGGTGGCCCACTTACACCAGCGTCCAAGACAAACTGTATGGCGTGGCTGATAATCTGAAGCAGACGGCGGCCTTTATTAGAGAATCCAAAATCCCAATCTAGTGAGAACGCAAAAGAAGAAGATACTGTAGTACTTTATTTAACAATCAATACTTACCACCATTTTTCTTATAAAGTACTAGAAGAGAAATGGTGCTAAGTATTTTCACTCGAACCGACTAGTCAGAGAAGTAAGTCATGTCTTGTAAAGCAGAAACAAACTTGTCCCACTTTACTAACTGGGTCACTGTGGTGTAGAGGTTAGACAACAGACTCTTGTTCTAAAGGTACTTGGCTCACTCCCTCGTGGAGTCATCAGGATATTTTCAGAGGTCCCTGATCTAAGTGTAGGTGAGATTGAGTTCCTAGTCCTATCGGAGACGGACGATAAAACTTAGGTCCCATGTTCAAGTTGAGCACATAAAGAACCATTGGCAGTTTAAAATCGAGAAGAGCAAGCTGGAAAGTCGCTGCCCGGGCAAAATTAATTTTAAATATTAAAAATAAAATACTTTCACCATCTTCTAAATTATATTGGAGAAACTACACATGCTTCCTACTAAATTATATTGGAGAAACTACACATGCTTCCTACTAAATTATATTGGAGAAACTACACATGCTTCCTACTAAATTATATTGGGGAAACTACACATGCTTCCTACTAAATTATATTGGAGAAACTACACATGCTTCCTACTAAATTATATTGGTGAAACTACACATGCTTCCTACTAAATTATATTGGGAAACTACACATGCTTCCTACTAAATTATACTTCTTCATGCTTCCTCTAATTATTGAACTACATGTTTACTAGATCAGGAACACCAAGCTTCCTACTGAATTTATTGGGGAAAACTCCTGCTTCCTCTATCATTCATATTGCAGGTCTATATATTTCATTGTCTGATGGCATGAGATGGATGATGTGGTTGGCAGGCAACACACCAACCACTTTTACATCCCAGTGATTCTTTGATACCAAATCGAAACTAGGTTGTCCTGACAGCGATCTTGATCAGAAAAATCATCCTGCTAAAAATAGGAAATGTGATCCTGGGATCACACACCAATTAGATGTAGATTTCTCTCTCTTGCGTTCCCATTACTGTAGATTTGTTTTGTTTCATTTAGTTACTCTGAATATAGAGGTCAGGTTCTCGTTCCGTAGGCACTCGGTTCGCTCCCTCGTGGAACCTTCAGGATATTTTCCAAGAGATCCCTGATCTCAGTGTAGGCAAGATCGAGTTCCTAGTCCCTCGTGGAACCTTCAGGATATTTTCCAAGAGATCCCTGATCTCAGTGTAGGCAAGATCGAGTTCCTAGTCCCTCGTGGAACCTTCAGGATATTTTCCAAGAGCTCCCTTATCTCAGTGTAGGTAAGATCAAGTTCCTAGTCCTTTCGGAGATGGACGATTAAATGTAGGTACCGTATTCATGTTGAGCACTTTTTAAAAAAAGTGACAGTTCAAAATCGAGAAGAGCAGACTGAAAAGCCACTACCCTGGCAAAATTCATTAGAAAGATACTAAAGCCACAGAATTTGTGCACTGCCGCCGAGATCTTTCTGTACAAGAAGGATATCAGAGCACACATGGTTACTCACCGAAGTGCAATGATGATGGTCCAATCAATCAAATACACATCAATTAATCAAGCGCACTAATCTCTGTCATGACTGTCTCGCTATTGACATAATGTATGCTTATTATCAGATGATTAATGTATACAAAGATATCAGAAATTATATTTAGTTATCACAATTTTGTTGCCTTCAATATTACGTGTTTGTTCTATATTTGTGTGACTTCATACCATGTCTTCTTCTTTGCGTTCGTTCTTTCGGACCAATTTTAATCACTCTATGGGATATGTTTGATCTTTGCCAAGAACATGCATACGTTGCACATTGGTTTGGTGGGCCCTTCTTCTTCTTTCTAACCAGGGCTGCAGTTTTTCACTCTTGGGCAGCCAATGCCAGTTTGTAGAATCTGCATGTGTTCTGTAATTGTGGAAGACTAGTGTAAGGGTATTTGAACAATGGGTGTGGGAGTTCTTGTCTAGCTTATGTAGTCCAGGACATTCAAGCAAGATATGCTGTACTGTCTCACATGAGTGACTGCACTTTCTACAGTGTGGTAGGTGTGTGGGGTTTATTCGGTGTAGGTGGTAATTCAGTCCAACATGTCCTGTTCTTAACTGAAAGATAGTGTTTTTGTTGGGCCCCTAAACCCATAGACTTTACATGTTTAGGACATGCATCTAATTTGCCAAACCTCCTTAATACCTCTTATGACAGGGCATGGCAGGTAACAGTGGTTCTATTATTTACATCCCAAATTTGGGCCTCGGTAACCACTGGCGTACCACATGTGATAATGCATAGCATAGGGGTTAGGGCACTTGCTTCTTAGGTGCATGGTTCTGGGATTAATTTGAAGTTTAAGTGAATGTTTTTGTTCCGTTTATGCAAGCCTCAATTGAGTATAAAAGAACATTAGAAAGTAAAGGTAGCGACATTATGTTAACCACATCAAAATTGTGTGCCATTTATTTTATGGTCCTTGCCAGATTCTCATATACCTCATGGAAGTAAAGCATTTTCTACTTTTATACCACATGTAGTTTGCCATTAATAATGAAAGTACACAGTATGAATTTCTATTATTTCATCATCATCATCCAATAGCTTGTCCTGAGCAGAACTTTGATACCCTAACAGCCCTTTTCAAATTTTTTGTCTCATAGGCTAGATGTCTTGCTCACTGCTGTAATGCTCAAATCATCAGTCCATCCTGAATCAATCTTTTTATTATTTTCATTATTGCTGATGCCTCCACCAAGTGGTCTTCCTCCCCAACCATTCACCTCTTTTATATGTCCAAAATATTTCAATTTTCTCATAGTTTGTAGCACCAGCAAGTTTTCTTGATTTTGAGTTCTGTCTGATAGATTATATTGCCATTGACGCCTGAGTGGTTACCAGTGCCCAAATTTGGGATTAAATAATAGAAACCATGTTACCTGCCACGCATGTCGTCAAAGAGGTGACTAAGGAGGTTTATGAAATCGGGTGCATGTGTCCTGCCTGTAAAAGTCTATGCGTTTGGGCCTACAAATCAATGTGCAGCGTATCACGTTTTTGGCAATGATCAAACATACCCAAAGAGTGATTAATTTGGTCGTAAAAACTCCCACACAAAAAAAAAAGAATTACATTGTGACAAAATTACAGTGTTACATAACAAACTAAAATCTTTCATAAATATTACAATGCTGATTGAAATGTCATAAGTAAAGGATCCTTTTTATGCCACATGGTATGAGGGTAACGATGTTAGGCCCATATTTTTCATTGACCGTGGCTTCACGATGAGCAATGTGGTCACACCCACGCCATCGCCTTTATTTCTCAGTGCTTTTCCTGGGACAAAATTTAAAAACTGGGTTGACAGAAACCATTGCGGTTTAAAAAGATTCCTAGCCAAAGAAACAGGTTCACTAACAACTATGCTACGGCCCCGATTGAAATGTTATAGATATGTGTTAATATTTTGAAATTCTTTTCAGATAACATCAAAAGATCTACCATCCAAATATTCATAGCAATGGAAGCATATGCTTAGATATACTCAGGTCTCAGTGGTCTCCTGCTCTGTATATCCAAAGGTGAGAGAATCTTTTAGTGTCTTCTTTTTTCTTTCTTATTCTTTCGACAATTTTAATCACTTTTGTGATATGTTTGATTTTTGCCAAAAACGTGTATCTTGCATTAGTTTGGTAGGCCCCAAACTCATAGACTTCCACATTTAGGACACATCATCCGATTTCAGCAAACCCCTTTTAGCGCTTTACGACATGCGTGGCAGAAACAGTGGTTCTATTTTTTACATCCAAATTTTGGGGCCCCCGGTAACCACTGGCACTTGTTAGTGTAATACTGGGAATATTTCCAACTGGGTCACTTGGCCTTTTGTTGGGAGGAAGGAACAAGATCACTGTAATAATAGTCGTCCATCGCAAGCAATGATGACAACAGCCTCAGTTGTGTACTGCTACACCTCACTGGTGTGTGCGGAAGTGACTGTAAGTACAATCCTAGAACACAATACCCCACAGAGGTGGGGCATACATGATCGAGGTTAGACATGGGGGGTGTTGTGTGTTCTGTTTTTATAGTCAGCTCGTTTTCTCTGCTTCACCGGCACTCGTTTTCTCAGCTATGCAAGCTTCTTGTGTTGTTACAGTGCTACATTTGGCATCTTGCGCTAGGGATATCTGAAACCTATCAAGTAAAGGTTACTGATTGATAGGTATCACCATTGCACTTTGATGAGTAAATGTCTGCTTGATCTCCTTCTAACACAGGAAGACCTCAGCGGAATAGCCCATAGCACCATCCCATGTAATTAGAAGATCATATTTGTCAGCATATCTGTGTCACTGAGGTGTTCATGATTTAAGCTTAATTACATATCCGATTTATTGATTTGAAAGCTTATTCATATTGGGGGATGCCTAGAGATTTGATAGTAGCTCGCCTGATAGCTGTGAGACGCCATAGCTCGGTTGAACTACTGTCGGTTTTCGAGCCCGGGTTTTCTCAGACGATAACGTGAGTATCTGGTCGAGAAAATCTGCCTGTATGGGAATACCTATATACAGCACGCGCCAGTGAGATTTACAAGTCCGCTGCCATTGTGGAAATTGGAAAACGGATTTTCAGCAAATCAGTTTCAGAGATGAAACGCTGGAAGCAAACAAAGAAAAAAAAACACATATTAGTAAAACAGCATCTCAAGGACATATATTTCATCTTGTTAAGTATTTTAATTGTAAAGCTACTGAAATAAGAAATATTTACTTGCACAGCTGCTATCAATATTGTACTTGTCCCCTAACAAGGCACTTGATATCATGTGCCATGTGAGATATTTTAATCCCCACTTTATATCGGTTTTGTGGATTAACAGGTGGTGAAATGGAGAGTTCAAAGATGAGACCATTTAAGTAGGTGGTGCAGGGTAAGCAGGAGCATTGGTCAACCCTCAAAGCAGCGATGACATGGTTCTCTTTAAAAACCTTATCGTCAATACTCCAACATCGACTGTGTTTTTTGTTTTGAGGTGTTCAGGGATGCAGGCAATGAAATACCTGGGATGAGGTCACAGACTTTTATTTATGCATGTTTTCTCAGTGACTAAATAAGTATGCTCATGAAGATTGAAACAGACTGGGCTAGGAGACAATGGTTGAAGTCTTTGAAGAGGTCTAGGATAAAAAAAATTGTTTTTTTATGTGCCAGGGCATGCAGGTGTAGGAAAGGGAACCCCGCGCTGATAGGCTGCTGTAAAAAGCTCGTGAGCAATGGACCGATAAATTCCCCAAGAGGGAGAGATTAAAGGATTTAAGTAATAGTGGTGAATCTAGAAGCCTAACTAGACTGCAAGAATACCAAGTCAAATGTGATGTATCTAGACATGAGCACTATACTTGTAGTAAAAGAAAATAGTAAACCAACAAAGAACCGGCGTCTGTAGTTGTGACATACTGGGGAGATTGGAGCATTTATGGACTTTGCTTGATATGCAGTGATCATGATCCGACACTGAACTAGTCATATTTATCAAAAATATATTTAAACATTTTTAAAAAATGTCAACCCTTATCCCTTGTATCTATCATCGGCTGAGTGAAAATATTTCTTCTGTGCATTTTACTCAGGAAGGTTGATGTCTAGCAAAGAAGAAGAAGAAACAACATTCATTATTTGATTGTTTTTTATCATTGTCATTATTGTGTAATGTAGTTTATCTTGTATATTTCTCTTTTGAATCCTCAGTCTTGATATCAATAACATCCTTGCTCACAGACCTAACCAGATGATCCCTTGTTCCAGAAAATTGCCAGAGTGTATAAAACAGATAGATAAAAATATGAAGAACTAGCCAAAGACTGGACAAGAAAATTTATGGTTCTTGACTTGTGAAACCATCTTGGCCCTTAATGTTTTTGTTTAGTTAAATGTTTGTAAAAAAAAAATTACAGTTATCCCGATGAATGTTTTCAAGTAACAATACACGTAAAAGTGAATAACCAAAGCATTTAAAAAACATGAGGTGACCCTTATTGTTCATGTATCCTGGCATTTTTTTTTGAATGGGGAAATTATTTTCAGTACTATATTTAATCTCATTGATTTTTGTGTCCACATAGCCATATGATGGTACACATTAACCGTTACTTTAGCTCAATATAATACCAATTGTTTTCATAATATATTACAGAAAAAATTTAAAATTGAGATGAAAACAGTAAAATTGTTTCAGTATTTCATATCTATATCTTTAGATTAGCACTGAATTAAATCACTTATCTTTTAGAAACGGAATAGTTCACATTATTTGAAAAGTTTTGTTGTTTGCACTCAGACTAATTTGTGTGTGTGTGGATTTGTTTTGTTAATGAGGTAAAAGGTTTACAGACATTGCACCAAAAAAGTATCAGAACAGTAGATGCAGCATAATATGATCAACTTTGTTTAGAATTTAGTGAAGCTCTTTATCAGAAGATAGGATCTCATTAGATGTTCCATCC
This sequence comes from Arion vulgaris, assembly GCA_020796225.1. Classification (NCBI taxonomy): domain Eukaryota; kingdom Metazoa; phylum Mollusca; class Gastropoda; order Stylommatophora; family Arionidae; genus Arion; species Arion vulgaris. The sequence goes on from CM036757.1 coordinate 14,867,361, forward strand.
AGTACTCTCTTTTCAGGGGTTTTTTTCTGCAGGAATTTGAAGATTGTATGTCGGAACAGTAAAAAATTAAATAGAACAGAACTAATATTTAATTTAATCATGGTCTTAAAATTCATACCAAATACGGAATCTATTTTTAAAAGTTATAACACAGCATATATGTTTGCTGTTTCTATTTCTTGTCTACTTGTCAGCAAAATTTTTGGGTTGAATTTTTGGGCAAGGGTGTGGCAAGTTGATTTTTGTGAATGATTACAATGTGATTTGTAAATTACTGATTCACTTGAAGTTGTCATGTTCCACAAATACCCCTTATGCAGATTTGGCAAAGTGTTTTGTCATTCAGAATAGGGACAACTGATCAGGTGAGTTCTCCTCCCTTTTCTCACTATGTACTGGTGTTAAAGTACTACACTTGCAGTGAAGGTTTCTTTAATGTCTAGTTGTAAAATAAAGTTTTAGTCTCATACTTCTTCTCGTTTCCTCAATCATCACTTTATAAACCAATCTTTGTGATAATGTTGAAGACTAATCTAGATTCTCCGTAGTAGTTCATTCTTATTTTTCAGGTTTGTTGGCCTACATGCTCTGATATAACCCATGAAAGCTGCACCTTATGTTGAAAGGGCATGCATCGGCTTAGAGACGCTTTAATCCCCTACTTAACAAACAATTGTTGACGGTTTGAGACATATCTCAAATTTTGTTCACTTAATGATTTAACAGCCCACCTATTTTATACAACTTCCAAGAGCTCAACTTGAACATGGGACATATATACTCTTGTCTCTGATAGAACTAGAACCCAAACTTCCTACTCTGAGATCGGGGATCACTTGAAAACAGACCATGTGTTTTTATATCCCCACATTCTTTGATAGTCAGATCTTGAGATACATGTCATGACAGATAGAACCATCAATCTTGAAGAGGGACAAGCACCCAGTGATGAAGATCTCTAACAATGGTCTGTACTGAATAAAAGTGTTTAAATAAATTAAAAATAGATGGTCTGCTACATGTGAAGTTTTCAATGATAAAGAAATATATGTTCTGTCTTTTGTTGCGGCAAATATTTTTCCAAATTAACACTCAGAATATAAAATATTACCTGTCAGCATTATAAAAGCGAGTCTGAAAAAAGGAGGGAAATAATTACAGATAATTATGTAAAAGAATTCATCGTTGGGGATTTAATAAATATTTGCATCACAGTGCATTGCCATGGAAAAGGGCGAGCATTGAACTTCAAACTTCCAGTCCGTAGTTACCTTTATCAGTTCTGTTATCTTTCTTATCTGTTATATTGAACGGTTCTGTATATTCTCTCTATATGAATAGATAAACTAACAAATATATATATAATAAAACAGATGAGAAATGCAAGACAAAGGTATTATTATTAACCTCAAAGAGTCTGGATAATTTGATCAAAAGTAACATGCAGAGTTGAAGTAATGTAAATTGGAATGATGTTCCACTCTTTGAAGAAAAACTGTTACATCTGAATAAAATTAAAGAAGAGCACTGTCTCAACCCAGTGTTTATAGTTATTTATTTATTTATGTGCATGTTTGTTGCAGCATTACTCATTGATTTGAAATTTAGGCTGGAAGTATTTGGGAATAAGTATCCCATTAATTATTTCAACTAACCTCTGTTTTCATGCCTGATTCATTCTTTGATTGGTGAAGACCAAATTCTTTGTTCTGACAATGTTATTAATTTTTCATTCTGAATGAGGAATTATAGGGGAGCCAGATTTAAATGAAATCCCAGATACACTTTTAATGAATAGTTTTAATTTACGCAAAAGACAGTTGAAATTTGACCTGTAAACCAACTTTGATAAATTGTTTAAAATTAAAAATGGTGTTTCAGTACAATTGATAACAATGTTAAAATAAAGACCTACATACTCTGTGACTTGTTTTGTTTTATATGTTAAATTTGTATCTTTATGTTCATATGATTGATTGATAGGACCATCATCATTGCACTTTGGTGAGTAACTATGTGTGCCTGATCTCTTTCTTCCCAAAGGAAGATAGCGCGCAGTCACGAGCCGTAGCACCGGGAAGGGTTCCGGGGTATGTAATTTTGAAAATGGTGAAGATATCATATGTAATGTTCTACTCCAGTACATTTTAGATAAGTGTGATATATCAGTTGTATCTATACTTCACGTGTTGTATCAGTGTTTGAGTGCATTTTCTTCAATAATCCAGCGTGCTTGGACTCTTGCCCATCAGCACAACACAATTTAGTGGTATCCACATGAGTTTGTTAGTTGTTTTGTTCCATTTATCTGTCCTTGGAGGAAAAAGGGAACTTCCTGACATCATTCAGCCCTTGACACTTGAGGTAGTTTTGAATGGTTTCATGATGATGTGCACACAGTTGGCGCTCTGAAATGTGTTGTGGTTGAACTCTGTTCATGATTATTAAGTGGTATTGTTGGGTTCGGAGTTAATGAATGCTGCTTGATCTCTTTAGTAAGGTGGTTCATGTGTTTGTCATGTGTCTGTAGACCTCTTGAGTGTCTCATCTTTATTTTTTTTTTTTACGATTTGCTGTATCGAGATTTGTGGTGTGACTCGTCCAACCTGTCTGTTAATCAATTTCGAGTGTATTTGAATGTCCACGGTTCCATTGCAGTTATTTTGATGTCATGGCATGTAACAAGTTTATCAATATTTGGGGCTAGTCGGGAGAGTTTAGATTTACAATGTCCACCATCATCTAGAGCTTGAGTTTGATGCATCACTGTCAATACTTTTCATCAAGTCTAGTTCAATAAATATTCTGTCTCAGGGGTGACAAATCATCCACAATTATGATGTTAAATCGAACTATGGATAAACACAAAGATATCAGAATCTTCAATATAGATGAGACTGCAGTAAAACTATTTGATTTAATATGCCAATGCTCTGTGACCCCAGTAGCCACCCATTTCAATGATACTAGCCATTTGAGCTCACGATGTCCAGGTCACAGCCATCCGATCATGTTCCTCGGATGATCAAGTCATCTGGTGGCGCCTGCAAACTGTGCCTTCCCGTTTTGAAAATAACCGGACGGGCGAGCCAGTCAGCAACGGGGTTTCCCCCAGTGTCGATAACAAATTGCGGCATAGTTCTAACCCGCTGCCTCTCGCTTTTTCACGCGAACGAGGCTCCCAGCAAATAAGGGACAAGGTAGCGTCTGCTATTAAGACCCCGCTTCGCTGTATGCTGCCATCTTATTGGTGTTTGTGTTGTGTCCGTATATGGAGTTTCTGCAATGTGATGCAGTCAGTCAAAAAATTTTAAACGCCGGCGGTGGTCTCGTTAAAGGCCCGGCTCTCAACGGGGCTTGTGGTCCGCAGGTAGTAACATGTGTCGTTCTTTGTTTGGGCGGCGAAGTTTTGCCGGCAAACTGTGGGAAGCGCGCCGGTCGTTTCGCTTCAATTTCATTTTCGCCGGAGGCCAGGATCCGCTCTGCACAGAGCGCTGTCTCCCAGGCATTGTCTGTCCAGTCTCGTCCATGACAGCTATCTGGTTGACCCCTGCCAGTAGTCATATGCATGTCTAAGTTCCCCTGTCTCACGGTGAAACCCAATGGCTCATTAAATCAGTCGAGGTTCAAAGGCTCATGAGGTCATGGTGGTAACATGAGCCAGGGTTAGCGAGGGGCCGCAACCAAAGACGCTGCCCCAACCTCCACGCGGTGAACTGGAAACAGACTCTGGTTCCGGTCTGGCAAGAGGGCGGGGATCGGGGAGAAAACACTGGTAGTGGTGGGTGAAATACGGAAATACAATAAAGATACATACAAACAAAATGCACAAATCTCCTGACCGATGTCCAACAATATATTGCCCAAGTCCCTGAACGCAAAGAAACAGCAAGAAACGCTCTGACAAGGATGAGAGGCATCCAGTGACCAAACGTATGCCCACGTAGGGGGGAAGCCAAAGCCCTGAGGAGGGGGCAAACATTGCCACCCCGTGGCAGAATAATAAGACAGGACCAAAACGAAAAAAGTCTCCCCTCGTGTTGGTGCGAGAGAAGTTTGCAGATGACCCGCATCGGTAGCCTGGTGCAGATACATGTACTGGGCAAGGTTTGCGCGCAAAAGAACAAGTTGCGTTTGGGTGCATAACAAATACCCTGGGAAAACCGTAAGGTACTGTGCGATTAAAAATTAACATCCCGGAAGAACGAGGTTGGTGATGCCTAACGGAACTGCCAGCCGGGGCAACCGGGAAGTTGATTGCAGTCGCCTTAACATCCCCGAATAACTGGGACGGGTGATGGCGGCGAGGCAAAATCCTCAGTTACGCTGATAGTGCCACTGAAACGACCCTTTTACATTGTTTGTACGGCCCCTGCCAGTGCTTTCGAGGTTAATTGCAAATTCCACGACCAATCCGCGTCAAAGAAAAGGCGAGAATGTTCCTTCTCCGGATCAAACAAAAAAAATGTACGGTAAAGCAAGGCCGACAATGCAGGATCAGACAGGAAGTTCAGGTCTAAACATTGGTGAGCCGATACTTTACACAGTGTTTTATACGAGTAAGACGCCGTCCGAGGATAAGCTTACAAGCCCCAGAAATATTTCTCACAAAACGGGCATAAACAGCGTAACTACTGTCCCGGCGTAGATCACAAAGCCCAAAAATACGGCAAGCTTTATCGAACCCTAGGGAAAGCTCACCCTAGTAAATCAAAAGCTGGCTGAAATCGAACACCCCACCCAAGGATAAGCAACTGAGCTCAAATAGGTGCTGAAGGCTGGTGCACGTACATCATGTTCTGATGTTTGGCTGTTTATATATCACAACGAGAATGATTAAAACAGGCCTAGAACGATCGAAGAGGAGGAGGATGATCGTCGATTTGCTTTGGAGAATCGTGAAATTTCGTTGTATAGTACCTTGCAACCACGTGGGCTCAACTGATTACATTCCTATGCTTCTTAGTACTTTCTCTTCTCATGCCTTGTAACCTATATGTGCTATTCATGTATTCAAGCTATATATTTACTTGATTTTTATTGTTTCTTCTTTTCTATTTCTAGTTTTTTTGTGTGTTTTGTGTTACATTTATTTTGTTATTCGTTTTATTCACAGATTTTCATTAGAACGTTTTAATGTCTCCAAAGTAGTCGTTCATATGTTAGTGTTTTTTTTAATTCATCACTCCTGTTGTTTTGTTTGTGAAAAGGCCTTGTTGGTGGAAAGCTTGCTGTATATCGTCATTGTTTTTGTAATTTGTAAAACTACAGTACTTTGTTATTACGTGTTTTGCAGAATCTTAAACGTCTTCCCCGTCAACAGTATGTCATTTAGGGGCAGGCTAGGACTTGACTAGATGATTTCCCAAACTTGTTGGGTTCTCATGTCGATCATGAAAAGGGGGAAAATAATTTTTACCCACTGGTGCAGATATTTAATTTAAACGTCTGCCAAGCTGTTAATACCTGTGTCCAGGGTGCACTCTTGGGATTTTAGAGTCATGCTAGTAATCCACCCAGCGTTGCCAGGGGCCCAAAGGGGCACAGAATAGTCACACTTGATCTACAAGGCATGGATGGTGTTGGCTACCCATCCTGAAGAAAACTAAATTCCAAATCCAACGAACAAGTCAAATACATTAAATATAATAGCTTACCAACCAACAGGATAGTATGTTTTTCTAGAAGAGGTTGACAAGATGCAAAGAAACCATAAGTAATCTCAAATGCAGATTATGTTCCCCTTTACTGAGGAAAAGCTTCAGAATTGGCACCTGGAACATTTATGTAAGTATGTAAGAATTGGGAAAGACAGCAAGAGTTACAAGAGATGAAATAGTATGGAATTGACATTTTTGGGGTTACAAGCACTAATAAAGTGGAAGAAGTGAGTTCTAGGATAATTAAGAACATTCACAATCATCAAAAGCAAGTATTTTTAACGAGACCCAGTGCGATTCACCTATCAATGATAAAGAGGAATTTTATATAGAACTTCAAAATCACCCCGTCTCTTGTCTTGATGTTGCACTCTGCCAGGCAGTAATTTGTCCATCACTTGCTGTTTTCCTCTCACTTTTGTCACAGTCTTTCTCTTGCTCGTCATTCTTCAAATTACCCCTCTGATAAGATTTTTGTTATTTATGTAACTGAAATATTTTGTTTGATTTTTATTTTATGTAGTAATTCTTTCTTCATTGCTAGTTTTTCTAGAACTTTATTTGGCTATTTTTCTTTCCATGAAAAACAAACGACCTACTATTCTGTAACATCTCAAAAGCATTAATTCTGTCTTCCAAATGTCTGTTCATTGTCCGTTGTAAAACTATATAAAAACATTAGAGTCATTTGCAACATCCAGTGTCCAGCCAAATTTTTGGGTCCATTTGCTTGTAGATGTTGAACAACACAAGTAATCAAGGAACCCTTGGGAGTCCCACGCATAGCTTGCAGGGTTTAATGTCCATGTTTTTAAACATAGTTCAACAGTCCTCTCCATCAAAGAAGCAAATATCAAAGTCAAGAAATTGAAACATTTAACAATACAAGTATCCTGATTGAAAAATTCACTTTGTTATATGCATCCTCCAAGTTAATCACCAGAGCAACAGTCTCCTAACACACCTGTGGATAAAAACCGGACAGGAACCCATGATGACCCTTGTCAAGAGGAGAAAGTGGCGATGGATCGGACATACCCTACGAACAGATACAGTTGAGTGTGACTAGACGCTATTGATGGAACCCTTTGGAAAAAGAGGATGCCCTAAACAGACCTGGAGGAAAGTCTTTTTAGAGGAACTGAAGAGGCTTGACTATCCTAGGAGACCCCGAGGGGCAAGAAGAATAAATAAGCAACATTTCCTGCTTGAATTGGAAGCCCTTGTAAACATCATAAACAAGCGTGCCAACATAGGCCTAAAGTCCCTTTCACTGGGTGCTTCCCATGGTGTCAGGGAGGATGGATATGTCTCAAGATAATGATGACCTTTTCCACATCTCCGGTTATTTGTCAAAAACATTTGAAAGGGTGAATATCGCGGTTTCTGAACAGTCTTCTTTCTTCTTCTTCTTCTTCTTCTTTTAATGATCCAGCATTCTTGAGCTTTTGCTCGGGCCCAATGCGGTAGTGGAACTGATGTGTCGTAAGTTGTTCTTTGTTCCGATGTGTGTCCATTTTATCTGGCCTTGGAGGAAAGGGGGGTCTTTCTGATGTTCATCCAGGCTTTGGGCACTTGAAGAGTGGTGGTGAACGGTTTATGATGGTGTCGCACAGTTGGCATTGGAGTGTTTGATGAATTTGTTCAAGTGATTATTGTGTTATGTGTTGGTCTGGGGTCTAAAATGGTGCTCTGATCTTCTTTTTCTTGTAAGGTGGTTGATGTTGTCATAAGTAGGCTGGCAAGGTACACATTCTTCCTGTGTTTCCATGGCCCATCTGTTCAGCCAATTTCCATTTGTTGTCATTAGGATTTGCTTTGCTGTATGGAGAGTTGTTGGTGTGATTGGTTGTTCCTGGGTTACTCTTTTAGCTAGCCTATCTGCTTTGTCATTTCCCGGTGTGTTTGAATGTCCCGGATCCACTGCATGGTTATTTTGATGTCATGTGATAAAATAAGTCTGTCAATTCTAGGGCTAAGGGTAGTCAGATTTAAATGTCCACCATCCTCTAGGCTTGGAAGGAGACATTAATCTGTGAAGATAATTATGTTTGTGCCCTTTTATGGAAAAGGCATGAAAACAGTCTTTCCCGGTGGTACAACGCTGTTCTATCGAGAAATTTTAGCTTTATAATTGAGCATATCTCCCCACATGCACCAAACAGCTCTTCGGATGATCTGTCTGGGTCTTGTATATATGCTCCGTAACCTGCTTTGATGGTGGCTTTAAATGCCAGATCATCAGTATAGACATGTATTCCATTCTGGGGATAGGCATCAATGGTTCTTGAGATGCTATCATAAGGCTGACTGGGTCGGAGCGTTTAGTTGCTTCATCTGTCAATTTTGTTCTAATTTCAGTGTATTCAATGAGTGTATGTGGTGGTAAGTTTCATATTACTCTGAGCTGTGTCTTGTTTCTGGAAGGTGGTACTGTCTTTGATTTCACTGGGTGGTGGAGGATTATTTTGTTTAATTCTGTTTTCTGTTTCACTTTCAACAAGTAGTTTTTGGGTGATCTTGATTCATTTTTTGTCCTTTCATGCTTCAACAGCAGCTTTGTCCTTCGCAACCCAAGAGGTTCCACATTTTGTGTATTTTCACATCGGTGGTTTTGACCTCATTTCGCTGATTAGGCGTAAGGCATTGTTCTGTACTCTGTCCAGGGAATCAAGGTTTGTCTTGGAGCAAGTTGTTAGAAGAGAATGTTGTACTTATTGCCCCGAGCGGGTGTAACAAGATATAGCTTCTCAGAGTATCTTTGTCTGACCCATGTTGTGCCAGAAGCTTCTTCAATAGCTGTAATCTTCAATGCTTGTTCTTTACATTCACAACATGCTTCTTCAGGTTAAGTCGGTCAAGGTTACTCCAAGATATGTGGGGTGTTGTTTTCTTAGCAGTTGGTGATTGTCTAGATTTAATGTGATATTCTGTTTGGCAACTTTGTTCTAATAGGAAGATGGTATACACTGTTTTGGCAAGTTTATCTTTAGTTCCCTGTCTGGCAGTAGTCATGGAGTTTTCTTAGGTCTCGTTAAGTTTCGTGCTCCACTTTCTACATCCCAATGACTTTCCCAAATGCCAGGTCGCCTGTATACCGCTTTTTCAGCCGTAATCTGACTTTGCAAGGTCATTGATGTATATGAGGAAAGGGTGCAACTAGGGATGAGCCCTGTGGTAAACCTCTTCTAAGACCCCCTTTGATGAAATTGCATCATTGATTTTTGTCTGGGTCGACGGCAATTAAAATTTAATCCAGTTTTACAATTTCCCTTATTCCAATGTCCCTCATCTTCATAAAGGCCTTTTTTTCCATACTGATCGTAAACCGCTGCGGGGGCAAAGAAAATGGCTACTGTGTGTTTTTGGGTTTTGGGAAATGGGGGTATTCTTTTGGAAATAAAAAGTTGGGGCCCGGGATGCCAGATCTAAATCCCGCCTGTTCGGGATAGATGTTTTGGGACTTTCAAAAAACCAGAGAACAATTTACAATTTTTCAGTAATTTCCCCAGAAAAAATGTTAGGGGGATTGGTCGGGAGCTTTGGGGTTTACCTGGGGGTTTGGGTTTTTCAGGGAAAGGGGTAAATGGGGACCCCCCAGGTTTGGGGAGATTCCATTTTTCCATGTCATATTAATTAGATGGAGAATCTACCTTCCCTATTTGGGCCCAAGTTTGAAGCATCTCGTTTGGGGTCTTATCTGGTCCAGGAGACTTTCTAAGTTTCAACTTTAAGCCCGTTCAATTCCTGTCTACTAATTTTTTCTCAAAATGGAAGCATTTACTGTTTGAGTTTTTTTTTGTTGCTTCAAGTGGTTCAGACCTTCTGTCTATCTCTGTAGTTCCCCCGCTCTGTTACTGATGCAAAATAAGTTTTAAAGGTTTGCTTTTTTTTGGTCTTTCGTTGTTTTCCCTTTCCCTCTATCAGGGTTTGGGGTTTTTCTTCCACTATCCCCAGACAGATTGTTGAAACGCCCAGGCTTTTTTTCCATTACGTCTGGTCTAGTTTTGACATGTGTCTATCCCTTTTTTTATTTTTTGCCTTCCTAACTCAAGTTTTTCTTTGCAAGCTTTATTGTACTGCACTTTTATGTCCAGTGAGGTGTGGACCTAGTGTTTTCCAATGTGCTTCTTTAATAGATGGTGTCTTGTATGTCTTGGTTCCAAAATGGTTTGTGTGATTTGGTGCCCCTTGGGGTACATAATGATGAGGCTTTAGAATTGCTTTTTTTACTTTTTGAAAGTCTCAACACTGTGGCTTCAACTTGTGAAAGCAGAGAGTCAGGTTTTTGAAAAAGTCTCCAGTTAGCTTTTTTTAAGTTCCACCGGTTTTTGTTTAACGGCTCTACCCGTTGTTTATAGTAAAGGGGTGGTTTGGATCCTTCCGATATCATCAAGTATTTTGGTGGGGGATTCTTTAAGTGGGGGAGCAGATGGTCAGGCGGTCGGAAGTGAGAGGGAGCCTGTGCAGCAGAGTTGGTGGTGATTCTGCATTCTGTAATACTGATAGATTTGTTTACCACAGCTCTTCTATTAATTTTCCTGTCCTGTTTTTGTTAGCCCCAACGGGGAGTGTCCATTGTCACCGCTAAAAAAGTTTTGCGAACTTTTGTTGTGCAGTTTTGGGAGTTTGGTGTTTTCTGGGGGGGTTTTAGATGTTGTATATGGGATATTTTCCTCCAGAGTGCCAGATAGTAATTTGTTGCACATCTGTGGGGTGGGCTGTTTAAAATGTGATGCATCTCCTGAATGTACGATGTGGACTATGCCTCGGGAGTCAGTACACCACAGGGATAACTAGTGTATCCAGTCAAAAGCAGGTCACTGTCTTTGTGTGGGTTTTAAAGGGCCCATGTACCTTGTGGTCATTAATAATTTTGAGAGTTCAATCTTTTTGTTTTTAGGCCCCAAAGTTTATTTTAGGGTATTAATGAATGTTTGTTCTTTTGGTCATCTAATCTGGGCCCTTCCTAAGGGTTTTTTTTATTTTATGTTTGCATTTTTTTTTTTGTTTTTCCAGTAGTCAATTTTTCGACAGAACAGCCCGGTTACCCTCTGTTCCGGGGCCTTGATATTGATCATCCACCGCTTTAATTTTATTATTGTTTTACATGCATTGAAAAGCTGGGGGGTCTGTGGATTTCCCCCCGGGCAGGGGCCAGAATAATACTGCCATGCTCTAGGGGTGAGGGGCTTTTTTGTTTAATGATACCCGCAGCCAAGGTAGGGTTCGCGCTCATTCCCCAAGATTGCTCTGGTCACGCCCCAGCTCAGTTATACTCAGGCTTGTGTCCCAAAAGTTCAAGGCAAGAGGATCATCCGTCCTGAGTCACTGCGCTTAGATGGATGTCAGCCGCAGAAAGCAGCACACAGGTTCTCATCCCCAGATCTATTAATTTACTTTTTCCAACCACAGAGGTATGTACATTGTCAAATATTATACAAATGTTTACCCCAAACTACTCATTATGCTGGTGCTGTGCCAGATTAAAGGTCAATGAGAGGCCATTAGAGCCTTTACTGGGAAGAGTATTGGGGGGGGAAAAAAGGGCGGGGGGGAAAAAAAAAGGGGGGAAGGGAGGGGTTAAAGGGTTACTCCCCCCACTCATGTTTTTTAAGTCACCCAGACTGTTTTTGGGGGGTGGGACGTGGAGCCAAACATGATAGGTGGGAAGTGGGGGCCAAAAAGGATCATGACTATCCAGGACATACCCAGGATACGTTCATTTTCCGTGAGGTACAACCCCACCTTCTCACCCAACACCCACTGAACAGTCAAAATTTCTTTCCAAGTTTATGGAGAAGTTTTTTTACTATAGTCTTTTTTTTCAATCCCGCATTCTGTAAACCTGAAAGGTGAGAGGGACCACAAAAAGATGGTTAGATGGGAATGAGTTTGCCACAAAAAAAATAATCACCTAAACCAACAGAACAAAAAAGACGAAAACCATGACATGGGCAACAACCCGGGAACAGGTGGACAAAAGAAGACAGCATTCGTATATTTGATCGTTTTTTTTTCTTCAACGTTTTCCCCGCAACACTCTGTGATTTGTTGTGATCTGAGCCTAAGAGCGATTGTATGTTGTCCATTACGCCCAAAGAGGCCCCATCAGATTTCTGCGCTGCTTTTTTTTACTAGGGGAGCATCCCCAGGGGCCCACATCAGCGCCCCTCAACATCTTGTAGGGCAGGGGACTATTCTTTGCTTCCCTTTAGGGCCCCGGCACCCCTATGGGCGGTTCACACATTAAATAGCTCGACTAGATAGGTGGCGGTTGTATAGATTTTAATAGAATCTCACGAGCTGTCATCTCACCATTTCTGTTTTTTGTAGAAACATGAGTCACTGAGTAGAAAACATGAGTAGTTATGAGATGCCAACCACATCAAAGCCCCTGTAACCCAAAACCCCAATTTGTCCAACTATGTGTTTTGAACACACAGAGATGTGACAAGGGAAAAATTTAAACAAACAAAATGGAATATGATCAAACAAATAATGAAGTGACAGCTTGGTACAACTGTTTATGCCGTTTTTTTTAAACAGGTTATAAAAATTTTAAAAATAATTTAAATGGGGATAAACTAAATGACTTTAGTATGATTAAGATCAGATTAATTTACTTAGGCAGTAACACAGAAAACATTATGTCATCTCCTAAAATTAATGTCTCTACCAGCAATTAACTTAGTTCATATAAAAAAAAATCGCCGAATGGCTACGAAATTTTTAAAGAATAGAACCAGTTCCGGCCCCCCATGTCGTAAAAAGGTTTGGCTGAAAACAGGGGCCATGTCCTAAATTTTGAAGTCATGCGTTAGGGGCCTATCAAAACCCTGAGCAACGATACACGTTCTTTGAAAATCAAACATCACAAAAGTGATTAAATTTGGTCGTAAAGAACGAAAGGAAAAGAAAAAAAAAAACAATCATCCATTAAAATATTGATGTTTTCCCTTCTCAGATCCATGACTTTTTTGTCCTCATATGTTCCTTGAGCCGCAGAAGCAGTTGTTGCTCCTTTGGCTAGTGGTCTGACAATTTCCATTGGATGGAATATTTTTCAGACTAATGGGCCCCGGTCCCCAGCCTCAATTTGGTACCATGTAAAGACAAGTAAAAGGGGGCTGCCGTGATGTTGATCACATCAACATCGTGGAAATCAATGAAAAAAACGGGGCCCCAAAACCCGAAACAATATACCTCAATATGAAAAAAGGTTGCCTTGTTTCTTCAGTAAAATTTCTTCACTTTGCGCCCAGTGGTTACCGGGCCCAAATTTGGGGTGTAAAGAATAGAACCACTGTTACCTGTAATCTGCTGCCGACATAATAACCTTTTTTACAGGGACTGAGCACCATGGGGGAAAAAGAGCAGATAAAACAATTTTATTCAGTTTTCCAAAAAGCAGGTTGACAGTATATCAAAAAGAAAGTATGGTATGTTTTTTAGGAATATAAAGCGTTTTTTTTGAAAATGAATCAAACTTTCCACAAAAAAATTCAACCAATTTTACTAAGACACAAATTGTTCAAGTCAATAATGGTCAAAGGTTTAGATCTTGTAAGATATGAACTAAAGTCTACGATATTAGAATAACTTGAGGTCAAGAGCAGATATGTAGACACAAAAAATAAGTAGACAATGAAACATCATGGCTACGAAATATGTACATAATGCAAGATCAATAGAGAAAAATGAATAATCTTTAGAATTGACATAGGCCACAACTGTATATACTGTACTATATGATAAATATGCTTCAATAAAAGGTTTTGTGGCAGAGATAACATGACAGTTGATCAGATAATACAACAGATATACTGTACTATATGATAAATATGCTTCAATAAAAGGTTTTGTGGCACAGATAACATGACAGTTGATCAGATAATACAACAGATATACTGTACTATATGATAAATATGCTTCAATAAAAGGTTTTGTGGCACAGATAACATGACAGTTGATCAGATAATACCAAAGGGTCCAGAGTATCATAACCAGTCAGCTAAACATTAGTTTTGAGAAACCTGACACTGAATGTCCAATTGTGGTCCATGTAAACCAAGTGCATGACCAGAGATCACTTAAATGAAAGCCACTTGCACCATTTAAGAACAAATTCTATGGAGATACTGACAGCCACAGAATGTTCATTGTTTTCTTTAACCATGTTCAAGATGATTGAAAAAGTACATGGAAAAATACAAAATAATGAAGTTTAAAAACATATTACGATATGAATATTGATTAAAGGTTTTCTGCAACTATTTAAATGAAGCAGATATCTCAACAATTAACTTCAAGACTAATGATGGCAGCATTTACCAACATGTCGGGGACTGCCTAGAGTAGTTGATAGTAGCTCGGCCTGCTAGCTGTGAGACGCCTCATAGCTCGGGTTCGAACCTACTGTCCGCATTTGTTCGAGTCCCCTGGTCTTACTCAGGACGATAACGTGAGTACCTCTGAAGTCGGAGAAAATCTGCCTGTATGGCGAGGGAATACTTCTTCCTTCTTCTTCAGCGATCTCTGGTCATGCGCTTAATTTACTGTGGACACAAACTGGGCAGACAGCTCAGTCTGTCAGGTTTCCCCAAAGCTTAGTTTTCAGGTCGACTGGGCGTGGCCACATGTTGCTTCTCAGCTCACACAGAAGAGGACAGTCTTGCAGGATATGCTCTGGTGTCTGTTCTGCCTGCTGACACTGGCAGAGAGCTGTTTGACTTATTCCTAGTCTGTATAAGAAGGGAATACTAATTACCAGTACATTGAGCACACGGCTGCCAGTGTAAAGTAATTTACAATGTGCAAGCTGCTGCCATTGTAAGAAATTGGAAAAAACGGATTTTCACGCAAAATCAGTTTCAGAGATGAAACTTCGTCTGAGTTGAAAGCGACGAAAAAAAAAAAAAAACCAACATGTCTTTAAATTTTCCAAGGCCCAAATACAACATGTTAAGCAAAATTCTGTGGTACTGATAAATGACAGATGAGGACTAGAAAAGATTATATGGCAACCACCAGTACCATTCCTGTACAATCACAATTCTGTATACTAAACATATTAAATGTCACTGCTTAACATTTGTATGATCTATAAAGTGTGTTCTTCTACTCGTGACTCTGCATATAACAAAGTAGAGGTCGGCTAGTCTCTCTTAGGAAGGGAGAAAGTTAAAATTAGTCGCCGAGAACACACAAGCCAACCGCACCTCCCAGTGGTGTAGAAAGGAAAACTTTGACAGCGAGGTCCAAGGCTAGCAGATCTCTGAATGAACTCTCCGAAGTTAGTTTATTTGGAGCGAAAAAAATCAGCGACTTAGCAAGGCAAACCAGAATCTAAAGAATGCTGAAACCAAATTGCTGGTCTATGGTGACTAACTGGCACAATAAACTCACATTCTAAGGTGCAAATTACAAACAGACCACAAAGAGTGGTTTATAAAAAGTGATTGATATAGTGCGAATGAAGAAGAATGTTTGTATTTTAGCACAATAAACTAAACATACCCAAAATTGAGATGAATCTAAATATACACAACACAATTGCCAGTTGAAATTGTTGAATAAATTCTGTTTGAGATAATATCTCAAAGAAACAAAATATTTCATTATTATATTAACACAAAGTGTTCATTAACTGATTCAGTCCCGTGGAACACTGTAGTGCACATATTTCTTATCTGTCCAAGCGCTCTTTAAAAGACGGCTACTATTGCTTGAGTTTTTATTAATTTTCACTCACGTTGTAGTTTATATCAACGGAAACTAAGTAGAAAGGAAGTACTAACGATAACCAAATCCATAGATCGGTTTTGATAGAATCAGAAGTGAAACCAAGTTTAATTTTCGTTTCGTTACCCTCTGATTAAAAATAATGTCTAACAATTCAGAGTCTAGAAATGGTTTGTTATCAGCTCGTTCTGCACGTTTACAGCTGCAGAAGCGCGAGATTGGTTGCATGAAGATGTAGATACTGATAGTGAAGATAGTGAAGCTTCTGATGACACAGAAGTATGTGATTTAAATACGCGATTATTAATAATTTAAATAATACTAGTAGTCTTCAACCAGTCAGAGGGCGTTGCCAGTCAGGTTCCTGTAGGATTGCAACAAAAAGAAGAAGATCGATGAACCTCACAGTCTACTTGGAGAGAAGTTATATAGTTGCTATGTTAGGACTATTATTCATATACTTTAGTTCTTTATTCCTGTAAATATTCTATAATTTCACTGTATGTGATTATATATTATGAGACATGAATGTTTAGTATGTGAAATCTTCAATTTGACAATTTTTAATGGAAATTTCTTCAAAGATGGTGTTGTAATTTGCGAACAGTTAGTAAACCATATATTCCATCAATATTTTCTTAATTTTTGTGTATTCATAAATGGATTACTTATATAAAGAGAGCAGTTACACTGACTTATTCACCATATTGTTCCTCAAGGCCCTTGGTAATTTGGATTTTTGTTCTCACAATTTCAATTAATTTTTTATTACATGCTAATATTTGTCATGCACAGTCAACACAACATTATATTTTCGCATACAATAAATATTTTATGAAAGTACAATCATTTATCTTTAATTTGATATATAATAAGTTCAACTTTAAATCATATTTAGAAACAATATTTTAATTTAACTAAAGTATGTGTGCAATATTTTTGAAGCTAAAAATAATTCCGTCCAGAGGTGAAAAAAACCTGGTACTGAATCAGTTAAGCAACAATCATAAATGGGTGTAAAACATAAGGAAAAAAAAAAGCTAGTAAAGATACTAACATTCAGCGACTGACATTTGCTTTCTCAAACAATATTCGATTTTATGACTGGAAGTCAAAAGACCTATTCTGAAAGTATATACAGAAAAGAAACTATTGGACTCATTGTCTAACTACTTGTGAAATAACATTTATGGGTGGAATACATTTGCACAATGTTTGATAATGACACAAAATTACCTCTGATAACCACCAGACCACCAGTAGTATTATCTTTCTGAAAGATATTGTTAAAAAATAATAATATACATGCAAACTCCTGAATGACCTCTCCCCCCCCAAAAAAGAGACGTCTGTAGTCTATACTTCCAGTGAAATACAAATATCCAAGAGATGACAAGTGATTCATTGATAAAACATTTCTGATAAGTAACTGTGAAGCAAAAGTAATGTTTAACTGATTCAGTACCAGGTTTTTTTCACCTCTGGACGGAATTATTTTTTTAGCTTCAAAATATTGCACACATACTTTAGTTAAATTAAAATATTGTTTCTAAATATGATTTAAAGTTGAACTTATTATATATCAAATTAAAGATAAATGATTGTACTTTCATAAAATATTTATTGTATGCGAAAATATAATGTTGTGTTGACTGTGCATGACAAATATTAGCATGTAATAAAAAAATTAATTGAAATTGTGAGAACAAAAATCCAACTTACCAAGGGCCTTGAGGAACAATATGGTGAATAAGTCAGTGTAACTGCTCTCTTTATATAAGTAATCCATTTATGAATACACAAAAATTAAGAAAATATTGATGGAATATATGGTTTACTAACTGTTCGAAATTAGCA